>PVIR01019594.1:0-31598 GCA_004026965.1 Petromus typicus
AAGAAGAAAGGGTAACTGGTTTCAAGTAAATCCAAAACCCAACAGGAAAAACATCAATAATTCTTAAAACTAGCTGGAGGATAGTCTTCTGACACTATTCCTTGAGTTCAGGCTACACTGGACAGGATAAACTACCCAGGAAGGCCTTGGACAATCTTATATCTCCTCCTGGTTCTCTTTAGTTGTTCAAGACATCCTCTGAAATCTGAGCGAGGCTACCGTGGCACCACAGTTCATGTATATATTACATGAGCAGAGTCAGCAGCACAGGGACATCATCAAGGTTTGCACCCTGCACTCTCCGGAGAATAGGCATAGGCACAGACCAGGGTCACAGGGACAATTTCCTGCCTGAACATGCACTGCATAGACTCGGAGCAGTAAATATTGAGCTCCCTGGTCCTTCTCTGGAAACTTTCCCTTAAAGGAGAGTATTGCCAAGGGCAGTTTCAGAGATTTCTCACATGACTTCAGGATTTTTCTTCTGCTGTCTTGGTGAACAACAGCACCCTGATGTCTTCTGCCCGTACTGATCTTTTGAGCAGAGGTGTCATTGCTTCCTCACACCTTTATTTTGCTCTCTTGAACAAACTTCTTCACTCTATACAGGGTCAGGCTGTGACTTATCCAAATCTATCCACTAGGCTTCCCTTTTATTTGTGCATTCTGTTTTAAATAGTTTCTTTTTTCTCAAGTTTTACCAAATATGATTAAAGGTAGCCATCCAGCACCTTCAATATTTTGCTTAGAAGTTTTTCTATCAGATTTCCTAGTTCACTGTTCCTAAATCCTCTTTCATAAATAACTACTAAGCATAGAGTTTTGTTACTTTGTACCAAGGATTACCACCCAGAATTGCTTCTGAATTCCGAGACCTCATCCTATTTGCTTTTAATATACATATTTCTGTACACATTCAGGTTACAACCACTTAATTCTAAGGTCCAGAATTTCTCCACTATTCTTTTCTCTTTTGGGCCTTCAATAAAATAACTTATTCCAGAGGGGACAGGCATTCACAGGAATCTAAGTTGTTTTTTCCAGCTTTTTTATATTCTTTCAGCCTCTAATTATTACCAAGTTTCAAAGTTGTTTCCACATCCTCAGGTACTTGTTAAGGCAGCAGCCCCACTTCTTGCTACCAATTTCTGTTCAAGGTTACTTTGTTATAACGGAATAGGTGAAATATAAACAACCAGCATTTAGTTTCTATGGTTTGGAAAGCTAGGAGGGCTAAAGACATCTGTGAAGGTCTTCCTACTGCATCAGCCCAGGGTGTAGGCTAGGAGGGAGAGAGAGAGTGCGAGAGAGCAGAGAGGGAGGGTCTCAGCTCTCTTTAGAAACGAGGAACCCATTGCCAAAATAACTGACCTACTCTCCTTACAATGGTGTCTGTCTATTTATGAGGACAAGCCCTCCTAACTTAATGACCTACTAAAAGTCCCAATACTGTTACATTACTTATCTCCAACACAAAGTCTTAGAGACATATTCAAACCACACAAGTATTTTGAAATAACCACCTCAAAATAATGCTATGCCAGAGAAGTATATCTGAGAGGAGTCAGGTGTTGACAGCCAGGCCTTGGAGCAGTGTGGGCTGAGCCCTACCACATGAGACTGATACGTTAGCATTAAGGAAAATGAAGCTGAAGAGCACAAAGACTGAGAATACTCTGTAGTAAATTAATTTTTGAGATATAAATTGCTACTTAGAAATGGTAACTTTAATATAACATCTATGTAATTTAGATTATCTTTCATGTTAGTCTTCCTTGGTGCCATGTTGTAATGCAATGTAGAGCAGGAGAGAAAAACATTTTACACTTAGATCTCTCTGAAATAAATAATTAAATGTTTATGTTTAAGCTCCTCCAAGAGGGTCTAAAGTAAAGGGAGAAGTATCTTCCCGACTTCACAGTTTGCCACCACCCTCCGTTACTGCACTCAGCAAGGGGTGGATGCAGCAGGCCGCGGGGCCTGTGGAGCCACCAGGAAACACAACCTCCAAACACACTTTGGGGAGAGTCTTAGGACACAGAAGTAACAGCAAGTAAAACTTAAGTAAGTACTCTCAGTGTAATTTAGAAGTGGGAAAGGATCAGATTATACATATATTTTATTTTTGATCCAGCATCAATTTGTTGGCGTTGTTTTGCAGGTACATAGTGCAAGGAAAGGAAGGACACTGGGGGAGGACTAAAATAAAGATGTAGACCCTCGATGAAAGGGTGGAAAAAAGGCTTCTGTATGGTTCTGGGTTTCAGGCTCATTTCAAGCATCTTTGTGGTTTGAAGCTGATAGGTTATGATTTTGACACCTTTCCTCAGTGTGAGTAACACTGTCCCTCGTACTGCACGTTGCCATGGTTACTCAAATCCCTTTCTAGTGCACAAGACCAAGCCCCTATCAATAAGCCTAATACCCTGTCAATCAAGTCTTGACCCTCAGGGAGGTGGAGGCAGAATCAGAATTCCACAAAACAGGACCACAGCTCCAGACTCTGTGATCCTCCAGTTCTGGGAGCCTCTGCTGCTCCAGAGTGACTTCGTGCTGCTTTCTCCTGTGACACCTATAATAAAGTCATTTTCTTTGCACAGGTCTTCTCTGACTCTTTTTCCTTGTTTTTTTTTTTTTTTTTCATCAGAGAGGAAGACAAGCCTTGTACAGCTGAGTCTGGGGACCCTCACGCTCCAGACTCACCAGACCTAACAAAAGAACTATTTACAGATGAATAAAGTCACTACTTTGATTGAGTTCAGATAAATGAAAGGATTTTCATTTTAATTGGCACCTTACCAGGTGTTTAAAGCAGTTAGATATTATTATATAATAGTAATGGATGCATATTAGCAAATATTAATTAGTTTTATAGAGGGGAAGTATAAATCTATCAGACCTCAGAAGAAAGTATGTCATAAAAGAAACTATTTTTAGTGTTTAAATTGAATTGCTGATATATCACACTATTTCAAAAGTCCCTAGTGGGAGATTTGCCTATATTCTGGAACTCTACATTATTGAAAAAAAATCTTCAATGTTATAAAACTTGAATATTTTCAGGAAGCAAAAAGTATTTTCAAATATAAGTTGTTCAAGGAACATTAGGTCTTTTATTGCTTGAATCAATGGAAAAAAAGCTAAATGGTTTTTTAAAAAGATTTGAAGCAACTAAAAAGATAATCTTTCTTTTCTTCTGGCAGTCAACTTGAATGATAAGCAACTACAGTGAAATGTCTGTTATTAAATTTTGACTTTATTTACACATTAAATCACAAAATAAAAGGATACTCTCTACAATTTAAATTTTCAACTATAAGGTTTATAATTTTACCAGAGCTGAAAACAAATGAATGTTTTTACAATGAGATTTTCAATAAGAGGGAGGATGTTATGAAACTTTATAGAAATTAAAATCTTATAATGAGTAAAATTAATTCCAAACACTTTAGAACTTTCAGAACTCCATGGAGAAATTTTAATTTTTAAGTAGGTAAGTTTAAGGGGAAATTATGCTCTTAAAATTTTTTTTAAAAGGTAATAAAAGATCTTCTGTTGTACGCTGAATAAAGAAAATTCCTCCTGTAAATCTTTTGTGTTTGATCAAAGTACTCAGGGTCAAGTGTGCAGAAGTGTTACATGAGATTCACATCTAGGGGCAGAAGGTCAGGGAGCGATAAAGCGAGCTAAGCGGAGAGGCTCTCTGGACTGAAGCCCAGCGGAACCCATTTACTGGGAAAGAAAGAAAGCTGACAACTCCTTAGGTTCAGGGTCAGGAATACAATCTGCTCAGAGACACGGCTGTTTCAGAAAAGCAGCTTTATTCTAGGTCTTCATTTCTTTTCCTCCTAATAAATTATGTTGGGCACAAATGGTCCCCTGAAGAGGAACACAAAACATTTTATGAAGTCATTTGAAAATAATATATCATAATTTGAATTCATCTTGACTATTTTCTTTTTGAATATTTAATACATATGGGGCTCGGTGTGTACCTTTGCCTAGTATCCACGATGTCTTGATTTTGACTCAGATCTGCCCCCTACCTATCCCACTCCTCTCAAGAAGGAAATTTAGAACATGGAAGGACTTCTTCAGATGATCATCGATTGGGATGGTAAAGAAAAGGCGCTATTGTGACATTGTTTAGTATGAAGCAGCCGTAGTGCTTGGTCATAAGGAGACCGCGGGTTACTGAAAAATAAATGATAAATTAGATACACAGATGAAGGTTTTATTTTTATTTTTTATTTTTTTTGAGACAGGGTCTTGCCTGTAGTTCAGGCTGACCCTGAGCTCAGCCTCAACTCATAACACAGCAATCCTCCAGTGCTGGAATTACAGGCGTGAGCCACCACGCCTGGCACTGTGGTATGTGGTGCTGATTGCTGCTCGGTGTGAGTCTCCAAGCCCAGTATTGTATGTGGTTACCAGGGAATCAAACCTGGGCCCTTGCGCTTGCAAGGCAGGCGCCAGAACCACTGAGCTAACTCCCCAGCCCTAAGGTCTGATTTTTATCTCAGAGTTACCAGTAATATTTGACTTCAGGGATGGGGAAGTAGAGCAGCTGCATTAGTAGCCATGTTCTCTGAGATTGTGAGAGGTGGGATACATGGTGGGATTCAGGAATAACTCCTTACTATAATCACTTTCCTCACTGTGCAGACCCATTATCCAAGAAAGCTTGTACGAGTTTTACTCCTCTTCCTGTCTCTGTCAGCTTGTGCTTTGCAGCATAATTTCTTTAGTAAGCCTTCCTTTAATTTTTAAAAATTTTTTATTTTTTTAAAAATTTCGTGTTGTGTTCAGTATAAACAATCTCTTTTTCCTCTGATATTTGTCCTATTTATGGTTCTCCTGATACAGACTGCATTGTTTCTCAACACTTCTTTCTTTCCCCCTATTACACATGCTGTGTGTATTGCTGGTGTAACGTGATTTTCAGACCTGTTGGGCTTGACCATGTGTCTTACTTTGACACCTGAGGTTTGTAGAGAAATGATTGCACAGATTTTAATTTGGGTATATTGTTTCTCACACTTTATTGCACACTCAATAGGCTGAGGATGCAACAGGCAGTTACTAACCTCAGCATGAGAGGGAGACACATAAAACACAAGTAAACCTGGACTAGCAATAGCAGTCCTTGAAATAGCAATATCTAACCAGTGTGTAAACTCTTGAGTGAAAAATAAAACAATATTTTATTTGTAAATAATTGAGATATTCAGAGTTGCTTGTTAAAAAGCCATTTATAACAAGGTTTGATGAACAAACTTTCAATGTTTCATATTTCAAAATCTGAAATCTACAGAATAATGAAAGAAGAATACAGTGAGTATTTTATGCTTTTTGACTAAATCTAACAGTTGCTAAGATTATGATTATTTTTATTTTATTTATCATTGTCTAATTGTTGGAGGCTACTGAAAGTAATTTGTGAGCTTCATGGTACTTACTTCATAAATATTTTACCTGTCTAAGTTTATACTTATATTAAAGAAGCAGTATAGATGGCCTAAACAACAAAATTCTTTGCTCATTGTTCAGGTGACTAAGAAATTTAAAATTAGGGTGCCAGCCTATTTGGCTTCTGGTAACAGTGCTCTTTTTTTGTTTTGAGAAGAGACAGAATAAAGAAGACAGAGAAAGAAAGACGTACGGAGAGCGACAGAGACAGAGGAAGAGGACAATGCAGGGGAGGGGGAGGGAGACAGGTGAGGAAGGAGAGGAGAGAGAAAGAGGGAAGACAGGAGAGGAGAAGGGAGGAGAGGACAGCAGAAGAGGGGAGGGTGAGGGGAGAAGAGAGGCAGAGGAACTGGAGACAGAGAGAGACAGAGACAGAGAGAAAGACATTTCTTATGTCTCTTTCTACAAGGCCATTGACTCCATTCATAAAGACCTCTTTATGACCAACTCTACCTAGTACAATTACTTTGGAAATCAGAGTTTCAAGATATGAATTGTGGGGACTACAAACACTTAGTTCACAGAAAGAATGGTCTTTCATTCATTAAACTTGACGTATCTTATAAAAACCAAATTCTTATACTTTGATCTTAGAAGATGTGTGTAAAAATGATCCAAACAAAGTAATCTAATACTTTGGCAAAGAGATAATAGTGTAGGAATAAGTAGCATAAAATAGAAGCCAGAACCAGGCCATAGTGAATTGAAACTGTCCAACAACTTCTTGAAAAACATTATTTTCAATTTTATTAAATATAAGTAAAGATAATGATTTATAAGTATAGCTACATATATTTTATCAGCATTACTGAGAGCTCAGGCAATGAGGTGTTTTAAACTATCTAAGTTTAGTGGTACATAAATCCACCCAGTGCCAGCATGCCAAGAAGTGTAAAGAGTTATAGGTTGGCATGAATTCCTAATGTGACTCAGCACAGTGTGATGCCTGCTGAACACTTCAAATGAATCGATGAAGATTTCCGTGGTCTACAGTCCTTTAAACTTCACCCTCAAGGTTGTTTCTTATACCTCAGCAATAGTCTTGAGTATAAATACTCAGGAAAAAGGAAAGACAAAAATCACAGACATATATGCATTGGAGGGAAAGAGGTATAAGGTGGGTTGGCAAGTGGGCTTTGGAGCCACATAGACCTTTGTTCAAATGTTGGGTCTTTCTCTTCTTGCCACTTATATTACCAAAGTTATAATTCCTCTATGTTCAGTTTTCTCAGCTATAAACTGAGGATAATAGTATTTGCTTCACAAGGTCCATTAACCCTTATGTTATTAATTGAATACTATTATCAGTGCCTTTATTTTTGTAGCTACTGTATATAACTCTCTCTTCTTCTTTTCTCTAAGGACAAAGTATTAAAACTGGCCTGTAACAACAGCTGGAAAAAGCGTTAGAGTAGCAGGTCAGTTGTGTTCCAGTAGGGAGCAGTGTGCATTTGGGAAATAGAATTTTTCATGAATAGATTCGGACTGAAAGACATGAATGAATGGGGAGTAAAATCACGGGGGTGAGATATGGGGTGCAAAAGAGGACTTCTTTGGTGTATAACATAATTGGGAGTGAAGTACTATCTATGGATCCCCATGTGACTTTTTATTTTTCTTGAGACAGGGTCTCACTATGTAGTTCTGGTGGACCTTTGATGATTTTCTCCCTTTTTGGGGAAGGAGACCAGGAACACAATCATGGACCAACAATGACACTACTAGCCAATGGCTGCTAGCTGGCTACCTGCTAATAGCTTGATAGCCATGGCTATCATGGAATGACAGACAGTTACAATGGTTTTACCAGCAAATAGCTGGTAGCTGGCTACCTGCTTGACAGCCATGGCTGACAACTAATTGAAAGAATTAGTACTCTTTGTCAGGTAACGACGTTTGTTAGAACCATACAGGCTTATACAGTATGCGTGAGAAGGTTGTGGCCTTAATACTTAGCTTTGGGAAAAGAAGAAGGGAGGTTAACTGAATATAAGTAAACATTCTAAGCAGAGAGTTAAACAAATATTTTGTGAACATGAAATGAGAGGACAGAGAGAACCATGACCTGCACATCTCCGCAAGCCACTTTTAGTGGGAGCGTCAGCATTCCTGGAATGAGTGTGCTGCAGCCACGAGTCCTCAAGTGCCCTGCTATGGAGCCAATGCTGAACTTGAACCTACAGTGTGAATCCTCAGGTATCTTGACAGACATGTCTAGATTAGAATCCAGATTTAAACAAAAGTTATTTCTGGTTCTAGATTATGAAAATTATAGTTCAATATGGAAGTAATTAGCAATGGGGATTTTAGTACAGTTTTAGAGCTAGGAGTCCTCTGAGACTCACTTCACCCACTGGTTCTACAAATGGACATGAAAGCCACCTATGATGCTGAAATAAAACAGCTTCTGACTCTCACATCCCTGGATTTTGGCTCAGCCTCTGAGAGGGGACCAAAAAGGCTCCTTTTTCCTTTTTTCTTATTTTCTTCTTTATTTTTAATATGTACTGCTGTGACTGATTCAATTGGTCAGCTTACAGACTGTAAAGCAGGATAGACTAGAAGCTGTCATTTGGTGACCTAGCTTCATGGAGTTACTCTAAGGAAAATGTTTGTGAGCACAATTAAGAATGTGAAAAGATAGTTACTGAAACATTTCATAGAGGTCAAACATTTGGAGTCTTCCCACAGTCTTTGAAGTCACCTTCAGCTGATGGATAGTTAACCAAAGTATAGTTCATCTATAGAATGGAACAGTATGCAACAATTAAAGAGATGAAAGGAAATATGTGTGTTCAGATATGGAAACTCTTGAAGAATTTAGCAAAAGCAAGTTATGGAGCACAATATATAGTAAAAACTATTTGTTGAACATAAATGAACAAAGTGACCTTATTTTTATTGGTAGCTAGAAGTAGACATATGAAATAAGTGCCTAAAAGGACTCATATGTGATGATAACAGTTCTTAACACAGAACAGGAGGCAGCAGTGGGATGTTGTTCTCCATAATGTTTTGTTGTTTGTAGAGACATGGACTTACATACTATTTGTGAAGTTAAAAATCTATGAAAAGAGGTCTTCCTAGTTGAGGCTGGGTAGGTATGTGGTAGATAATGGTTTGAACTCATCTGTGCCCAGTAGTGATACAGTCTCAGAAAAACCCAAGTGAGAAAGATGGTGGCCAGAATGGTCATTGATTTAAAAATGAGAATTTTACCAAATGGGCTGCTGTAGTTGTAGCAATAAGACCACGGTGTTATCCCCATGTGGTTAAGCTGCAAGGGATTCAAATGATAATTGGAGACCTACTTTTTTTGACTTCTATTGAATAATTTGAACTCTTAGAATCAGTACATTCTCTTTAAGGGCAAATCAGAAAGTGCTTAGTGCAGAATGAGAGAGATTGACATTAATCAAATAATCAAATATCCAGCTCATAATGGAGAGCAAGTTACAAATGGGATTGGAATATTTAAGTCCCATTGGCTCAGCTTCCTTGGGACTCTGGATTGGTAGTTATTCTATTTGTGTTTCACACTTTCCTTCTTCTTAATATATTTTGGTGGTGGACCTGCCCTCTTCTATAGGTTATATATAGAATGTGCTAATCCATTCTATTATAGCTCCATTTTCTGGTCAGGCATTTATTTATTTGCTTGCTTGCTTCTTCTGCATTTCTACTCTAATCCATTTTGTGTTGCGTTGATGGACCAATGCTTGTTGTTTTCTCAACCTCTCCATAGCTGGAGACTCTTCCTCTCCTTTTTTTTTTTTTTTTTGCAGCCATGTGGCACCTTTTGTCATTTAATTTTAGTATATGTGCTGCCTGCTAGGTGAGCACACATTTTGTCATTCATATTGTAGTAGTTTAGAGCTCATTTTGTAGAAGGGCCTTCCCGAGCCCCAGACTAAGAAAGCTTTTCAGCCATTCTGTTTTACTTCACTTTGGTTTGTGCATAGTGCTTATTAGTATCCTAGTGTCTAAAATTAACTGCTTAAATATATATGCTTTAATTTTTGGTTGGGTTTCCCATTAGAATACAGTCTGTGAAATATAGACCTGCTGGGTAGTTCCCCTGCTTTATGCCCAGCATTTAGTTCTGCCAGCACTTTGCAGATTCTTGTGAATGCTGTTGAATAAATGAATGAAGAGGGCAGTAGTATTTTTGTAAATTATGAGTCCTTGGGAATATCTTACTGTAGTTATAAATAATGATAAAGACATTTTCTGGAAATTAATCAGCAAGTCTTACCCAGTTCTCAGTGGGCAGCAGGTCATCTAAGAAGGTGGGCAGGGTTTTTATTCAGAACTGTCACCTACCTGGCAGCTTTCCTTAAGTGAGGGCTTGATTAGGAATGAAACAGATGCCTCTAAATACCCAGTGCCACCAAAATAACAGAGAACAGTGAGCACTGTGGTGTCAAGACCTCAAATTATTAAGATGAAAGATAATTCTCTAAACCAAGAATAGTGCACTGTCAGGCTGGGGGAGAGGTAAGACTTCAATAGTCTCAGGACATTTGCATTTCATCTGGTTTCAGAGTCATTCCCTGGAGTCCAAAGAAGTTACCACTCTCATTACACAGGGCACTCGCTCACCTCTGATTGGGCAAGGACAAGTCTTCAAAGAAATAAAGCAGACCCTTGTCTCATGACAAATGAGATTGAATTTTCAGTGTGGTATCCAGGAGAAGGATTACTGATAAGGGAACATCGATAAGGTAGGAGATGATTGCAAACATTGATTTATTTTGTTTTCCATCAGATCCTTTGCAATACAATTCCAAGCTTAAAAAGTTTCTGTTAACATAATTTGCCTCTAGGAAATAAAAATATGAATAGAAATACTGAAAGTCTGAGACTGGTAAAAGGCCATTTTTCCTCTCTGGTATTAAATCTTTTATATTGATTTTTTAAATGTAGAAATTTATGGCATGAAGTATGGAACCACTCTTAATTTTAGAGTTACCGAATTGGTGAATATCTGTGTGATAAGGAAAAATAAGTTCTAAACAAGGAATTATGTAATATATTGACATTACTGAGGTAGAACTAAATAGTTTTGCACCATCTAATAATTAATCACCTTTCAGAGATAATGTACATTAAGCTTTTAAAAACCAAATTTTATTTAGATTCTAACAGATCATAATTCAGATGATGTATTAAAAATGATGCATTGAAATTTGATTTCCATAATAACAATTATCTGGTAAGGGGAAAAGATATTTTGCTTTTAAAAAATGTTATGCCTAAGGTATTTTACAGAACAATCATGAATAATAATGAAAATTTAATGTGTATTTAGTTTCTTATGATAGAAGCAGTGGACTATTATATTTGTAAGTCTATTGATCATTTTATTTTTATTCTCTCTTGTAAAGAATTTATAATTCATGAATAAAAATTAACTGCAATGTTAAATGTGACCTAAAAGTTTTTAGAACAAAGATTAAGTTTTATATATTATGCTTTTTGTACCATTTTTCAGGGATAATCACTATTGCTTTTTATTCGGATGCTAAATAAATGCTATTTGTATTTTGAAATTTGTAAAGAAACTATCATTTATTTTCTAATTTGGAAAAAATGCTACGCTTCTATGAGAATGAATATAGGCAAATCATTAACAATTTTCATCCTGAAATTCACATTTTATCCATTTCCCTCTCCTCTTGAAGACTCTTGAAGACTTTCTGCAAAAACCCAACACAAAGTTAATAAGTATGTTTTTGAACCTTTAAAGAACAATTTACTAGAAAATACAAGGTATTATTTAATTAGGCCGAAGGTAGCAGGTAAGAGATTCGATTCAAGCATGACATTTTACCCCATTTTTTTTTTTTTTATTGAATAAAGACTAGGCACTTGGCTGCTCATTCCAATCTTTGGGATGTTTGAGACAGTAGGCAAAAGTCCATATTAGAAAAGAAACTTTATTTTCATTTACCTACTGTAGTAATATGACATTTACTATAATTTAGTCTCACCGGGTAGCTTATAAGATTTAAAATCTAAGTGCTTTGCATAATCTCCTTCCAAGTACTTTAATTGACATTCTGCTATAATGACCCCACAGACCATTACCTGGCTAATTGCTTGAGTTACAGTGCTTATACAATGCCATTCTTTGTCCTCATCTTCTGAGGTATTAAATAGCAGGGCTGTCCTGAAAGAGGAAGTGACTGCTGTTTTTCTTGTGATGCATTAGCCTCTTGGTAGTTTTTCAGGGACAGGCTCTCTTCTGTTCTTTTTTAGGCTGATACCAAACCCAGATATCTGTTATTCTGGGATTTTCAGTGTGTTTTAGGAGAGACTTTGACCTCTAAATGTGATTAAGTCACTGCCACAGAAAGAGCTTTCCAGAAGCTAACTCTAAAGTCCTAGACCAGCTGACAAAATGAAAACATAACAGTATTTAATTCCCTAGCATTTACTGTGACTAACCAAGACTTGTTGGAAAAAGAGTCTTAATACTTTAGAGCTAGAAAAGTGTAGAGAGGCTCATGTAGATAAAATTCTTTGTGCTTATTGTAAAAATATACTGAGGCCAGTGGGCAGAGACTTTTCCCAGCTTCATGTAGCAGGTAGTGAGTGGGTTCACTTTTGGGAATCAAGCCCCAGACAGTCTTTGAGCCTGATGCCAGAATTAGAGCAAAAGCAGGTTATGCGCTGACTAGGTTCAGAACACCAGGATAACCCAGAGGACTAATGGGTGGCCCACATCCTCCCTGCTTTGGTCTGCTACACGTGATAGTATGGTTTAGTGACAATGAATTTATGAATGGCAAGAAGTAACTCAAGGTCTTTAAAGAGATCCATGACATTTAGAATTAAGGTCAGTACTAAGTCTGCTGTTGATCAGCCTGGACTGACTTCTCTCGGTAATGTGATGAAAGTATTTCTACAGTGTCTGCTCTTACCTTTATCCATAAATGGCTCTGTAATTAATTCACCTTCCAATGGGCAAGAGATGAAATGATGTGTTTTGGAATTACATTCTAGAATATCTGACTTTCCTGATGTTTGTTTAATATTTCTAAGCACTGGCGTAGGTTTAGATCTTTCTGGATTTAAAAACAGAATGAAAGCTCTTATTGGAGAAATGAAAGTACAATAACTTAGTAATATAAATATAATGTTTATTTTATGCTATATCTTTGATAGTTATAGTTCATATTTGAGTTTCTTATGCCTGGCTATGGAAGTAAGGTAAGATGAATCAACACAGATCTCTCAACAGGGGAAAGCTAGCCTAACAATATGTAATAAGCTGCTAGTACTGAAATTCCATGTATCATGTTACATAAGAATATCTTTTGTTTCAAAGACAAATCTCTTTTCTTTAAAGCTCATTGCCTGTTAGATTCTATATCTTGAAATTTCCTAACCTTCCCTTTGGGGACACTCTGGCTTACGTCGGTGGCCTGGAAAGAACAAGACTGAGTTCTTTCTGACTCCTTTTCCATATTCACTCGCTAAGGAAAGACACCCCACAGTAGACATTCTGCTTCGTTTCCACAGAAAGCTGGTTTCCATAGGTTAGGTTGTATTGATTTTAATGAGTGCTTAAATGATGTATATCAAAGAAGTAGAAAAGTCTAAGTGAACACTTTGCTTCATAGAGAAAATTTCTAACACAGATCCTGGTTTAACTCAGTCATGGATTTTTGTTAATATGCTAAAGCTTAATAAAAATATATTAGAGATACATATAATTTTTTAAACTGAGTTTGCAACAACTTTGATAGACTCTTACTGTAACTAGGACCAATAAACAAAAGAAAACTAAAAAATAAATCAATGTGTTTGGATTCTATTGTACTCTTTCTTCCTTTTTTAAATTGATGGGCTTTATTATTTTAGAGCAGTTTTAAGTTTATGAAAAAGCTAATAGAAAGAGTTGAGCTCCCATATGCCCGCCTTCCTCACCCCCCACACAATCCTTGTTTTTCTCTTTTGATCAGCAGAATACATCTGCCTGCAGAATTTCCTTTGGCTCATTATGCAGCTGCACACCCACAGATCCATCCTGTCTCTTTTCTCCACCTCCTTTAGTTCTCTTAATCTCTAAAAAAAGAAAAGCACTACAGTAGACATTCTCAGAATCACCGAGAGGGAAATAAAAAAGACCAAACCACGTAATAACTTCTTTTTTGGCTTTGCCTCATCCCAGTCTTAAAGGGTTTAATTTTAGGTTCTGGAGATGTGGAGCCAGGGCTTATTTTTGTGCCTACATTTAATCTACATTTTTACCTGTCCCCTCATCCATGAGGGTGACTTCACTTTTTCATCAGCCAGTCAGCTGAATTATGACTTTGTCCTGCCCTAGGTCGATTGCTCTCCTAAGCGCAGTTCTTCTCCATCCACTGCACTACACCATGGGGCTTCACTGCCACTTGTAATGTTCTGCTTCTGGGCTTACTGCTTTGATGTAAGGCTGTGTGGGAGGAGAAGGGGAGGAGCTGAAGAAGGGGTGGCATGCATCGAAGGAGAAAAGAGTATCCACTTTTGCAGCTGGGCTCTTTATGATGTACTCTGAACCAAAGCCAAACCTTTTCTATCTGACAGAAGAAATGCTGAGAATATGTTTTTATTTTACTGCATAGTTGTCAAATTCAAGAAGCATTTAAGTTGCTAGAATGTAATGTTATATTCAATATGCTTAATAAAATTGTAATGGATTCACTTATTTTGATACTGAAAGAAACAGTCTCCCACTGGACAATAGAAATTACGAAGCTTTGGCTGCATCTATCAAAGCACAGGCATGTGTGAGGCCTATCAGAGCTGATTACAATTGCTCTGGAATTGCTTTTAAAGAAAAAAAATGGAACTAGGAATTGATAGTTACAGTGTTTCTCCCCTTCCTTCTGAGAAGTATCTGTGAATGAACTCCAGGCCTAGACTCTAGAAGGCCTGACCGTTGGAGGTTACCAGCCGTGGCTCCTCAGAAAGTGTTGCTTGTGGCTGAAAAGCACTGAAAGTGCAACAGTACTTAAAAAAGAAAAGAGAATTGTTTGATGAGTTTAACTATTCAGAGGAAAGAGATGGAAGCAGCGGCAGGAACCTCCTTCCCTTTTTTCCTTCTCCTGACATCCTACACAACATGCTCTGTGTGCTTGGCCTTTTGCCGGCAAACAGGACAGGCCTGCAATGGATATGATGGAAATGATATTACTGGTCCCACCAGGCTGCTGCTCCTGACTCTCAATATCACTCAGCACAAAAAGCACAAGATGCTGCCAACCTTCTAAGAATGAGCCCGAAGTCAACTCTTTTCTGTCTGTGGTTTAGGTCTCTTCTAATTGTTCCTTTTTCCTTTCATGTCTCAATACAGAGAAAGCATTTCAACCCACCCAGATTCATTCCACCAAAGCTGTTTCATCAGAAGTTGAGGCTAAGGTCTCACTGCATTACTAAAATTCACTCAGAGAAACTAAAGATTCATACTTTGGTCTTAGGCACTTTAACTAGCAACATTTCTATGCCAACATTTCTACATCAAGATTATCAAGAACTCTACTTACTTGAGTGACTGTGGAGGGCTTTTTAGGTTAGGTTTTTTTTATGTTCTTTCACAAATATGAAGAAATTGCAATAAAAAAGAAATGTAGTGAGACACTGCGGTGCACCCTGTCAACTCACATCCTTGGGTACTCAAAGCATTAGGATTGTGAGTCTGAGGACATCCTGGGAAACATAGCGAGGCCTCATCTCTAAGATCACTGTTACTGTAAAAGCAAACAATATTCTTGAACCACCAGTCACTAATGCTTGCTCCACTTCTTTTTAAAGGACTTTGTGTTTTTCTCAATTCTAACTTCTTGGAGAGCCTTATTATAATTTTACAGTATTGTCTTTTAATATTGATGCTGAAACTGGGAACCAGGAGTCTGTAAGGCAAGGGAAGTATCCATGAGGACAACTCCAGTCCTCAGGACACTGAACACTTTCCTTGGACTGCTTGGTTCTGTTCCTTCCTCTCCATATATACCTTTGGCCCACTGTCAGATATGCTGTGCTCCTTCTCTAACCTTTCACAGCACAGTGTGCACCACCGTCAGAGCCTGCTTTCCTCATCTTTCTCCCTCATTTCCCAGTTCTCATCTGCAAGTGGCCACTGTCTTTTACTGAATAGCTGATTTGAGCTCTCTGAAGGATCCCACTCCAGTTTAATGGCAGTTTCCCTGGTCTCCCGTTGATCTAAGGCAGCACTACACAGTGGGATGTGCTTGGCTGTGTCTCAGTGTTGATTAGTCACATTTTCATTCCAGCTCTTCTACTTACTAACTCTGTCATCTTGAGCAGGTGACTTAACCTCTCTGTTCCTCCATTTTATCACGTATTATGTGAGCATAGAAACTTTTTATTTTGTATGATTCCTGTGAGGCATGATTGACATAGTAATTATAAATTATCTTGGACAACTCCTAACAGATTCTTAATGCTGGATACTGTATTAGTCACTTTTTGATCACTGGGAAAAATAGCTAATGCCTGAAACTTAAAGGAGAGGAGGTTTATTTTGGCTTATGGTTTTAGAAGTTTCAGTCCATAGTTGGCTGGCTCCAAGGGCAGAAATGCCGTGGTGTAAATGCGTTGAACAGGAAAGTTACCTTCCCCATTGTGGTCAGGAAGCAGAGAAGGCAGGATCTGGGACAAGGCCACTGTACCTTTCCATGTCATGCAGCCCGTAACCTCACTTCTTTAGACCAGACTTGGCTTACTAATAGCACATTCAGCTATGATGAATCTACTGGTGGGAATATCACACACATGATCCAGTCACCTCCTAAGAGTCTCACATCTAAACACACAGGAGGACATTTTGAACCCATGACAGTATCTTCCCCTCCAGCTATCTCTTGCTACCCCCACCCCCCAGGACTACTTTACCAAGATCCTATAACAGTATGTTTTCAAGGTCAAAAATGTTTTGTACTGTACATATGAAGAATAATGTTATATATTTTAAGATGAAAAAAAAGTTTATTTCCCCACATGAGTTCACCTATAAAAATGAATTAGTAAATATACAAGAGTGTGAGCAACCAAAAGTCTGCAATTCTGTCTTTTTTTTTTTTTTTTTTTTTTTTTTTTGTACCAGGGATTGAATTCAGGCCCTCGTGCTGCCAAGGTAGGTGTGGTAATACTGAACTAAATCCCTAGTACCTGTTTTTTTTATAGTAAAGTAGTGAGAAATTAAAGCCTACTAATATTTCTTTCTGCCTGATTTCTGATTTTTTTTTAAAAGTCTTGCTTTGTAGTTCAAGCTGGCCTTGAACTCACTGTGTAGCCCACTGTGTAGTTTGAACTCACAGCAGTCT
Source organism: Petromus typicus (assembly GCA_004026965.1). Classification (NCBI taxonomy): domain Eukaryota; kingdom Metazoa; phylum Chordata; class Mammalia; order Rodentia; family Petromuridae; genus Petromus; species Petromus typicus. The sequence goes on from PVIR01019594.1 coordinate 16,803, forward strand.
TCCTGCCTCTGGCTCCCACATGCTGGGAGTACAGGTGTAGCACCACACCTGGCACTGTGTTATATGGTATTGGGGATCAAACACAGACCAGGTACTTGTCAGGCAGATGCTGTAACCACTGAGCTAAATCCCTGGCCTGTGATCTCTGATTTCTTTATAGTTTAAAGATGCCAGCCTGGTTATATTTGAATGTTTATTGCAGAAATGGCCTTAATTTCTGAGATAGGTCTAGATTTTACTTTTCTTTTTATTCTAGAACCCAGAAAAAGAGATATTAGATGCTCAAATAAATGTTTGTTGAACAACTAACTACTTCATGTAACTTTATGAACTAATTAAAGTTCAGTTATGTAATATTCTAATAATATGCGGGTCCCTAGTTTTTGCTGGAGCCATACTTCACTGGCTTATGCACAGTGACCAGGCTTTGAATGTTCATTGTAGGGTGTAGGGGAGTAAGCTGTACTTGGAGCGCAGTAGTAGGACTGGCTCCTCCTTCACTTTTTTCCTCTGTTTGCTTTTGTTGTCTCTCTTTTCTCTTTCCTAGATTGTAAAGTGCTTGAGGACAGAAACCATGGCTTACCTTCCATGTCATCATTTATAATTTCTTAAATGACATTGTTGATATTTAGTAGCTATTGACTGCATGGATGAACATGGAAGCAAACTCAACCTGAAGGAAATTTTTATTTTGAGGTTTTTATGATTTTGGAAATGAAGTATTCTTTCTTTATCTGTTCCCATCTGCTCTGATTTATATCTGTCTTCTTATCACTCTGTTCTGTTGAGCTACCCTGGATTTATTGTTCTTTAATCCCATCCTTTTAAATGCCACATGACTTATGGAAAAGGATTTAGGAATTAAAATAAAAAACCTGGGATTTAAGTACTAAACCCATCATTTTCTGGCTGTATGACATGGGTAAAGGTGTGTAACCCCTTGGTGCCTGTTGACTTATCTATGCAGATGAGTACTAGTAGGTCACTTACTCAGTGTAGATGTTTTATAACTGATGATATAAAGTAACTGTGCTTTCAAGCACTGGTATTTTTACTGTTCTTATTTTAATTCTCTTGTTATCACAATTACTACTTTGTTTTTGCATTAGAAGTCCTGGGTTTATAAGCTCGGCTCTGTGTTAGTGGCCGTCAGACTGCTGGGAGCTGTTAGTGAGTGGAATACTATGAACTTTCGCAATCTCACTTCATTGGGAGCTTCATATTCCTTTGGACACCGGTCTACATCTTAGTAAGAGTAACCATATTACCCCCTCAAAATAGCATAAATACAAATGTGAATTTTCTCAGAAAGTCCTCAAGTTATAAAATGAAGAGTTGGAGAGTTCAATGATGTAAAAAATTTAAGGACATGGCATGTATTTAAATTTTTTTTTCTTTACTGTCTCCCTCTTCTTTTCTTATGATTCCAAATGAGTGCTCTCACAGCAGGGCCATTATCCTGGGTAGATTTAAAGACTACTTCACCAGTATCTTTTTCTGGGAATAATTGAGTTTGCTGGGATAAACTGTTCAGCTCAATATTTTTCATCTCCTTCTAATACAAATGTATTTGATTCCTATAAATCTGAGTGAAGTTAGTTAAGAAATTATACATATTTGCTTTCTACAGAGTACGTGAGCTATTAATTCATGTTGCATTTATTATAGATCATGTTTGCTACTTGGCAAGATACTCTGAATGATCGAAAGTACTATTTTCAAACACGTTACACTGAGAAAACAACCAGAAAGGGGAACTGGAGTAAAGTGTTTCCTATTATAAATGCTTAAAACAAATAAGATATTCTGTTATGATTCAAGCTTGCACTTACATGCATAAGTATCCACAGTATCTCATTCTGTATTATGCAATAGTTCAATCTTACAGTTCATGTAAGTATTTCTTTGATATATATGTCACTGATATTTTAAAATTTGAACCTCAAGTAATCTGTGTGTATTTTCCAATTATATCTTCCAGCCTCAAATATGTGGATGCTTTCTTGGTTTTGTGCCATTTTAATTATTTTGGCTATTGCTGATATGGCGGCAGCAGCAAAGACCACACCATCTAGCAAATTTACAAAGAAATCTGAGGTGAAAGAGATGCCAAAGGATACAAAGGCATCTAGCAGTTCCCCTCGAGAAGAACAGGAAAGTCTGCTCACAGAAATGGCTGCGCAGGTGGAGCCCACCACAGAGCCGGCAGCCTTGGACTCTGCCATTCCCACGGCCACTCTCTTTCCCTTTGCAAACTTTACTCTTGACACAGTTCATTACTTTTTGAATTGTTGTTATTGTTGTTCACCTGGTACTGGGCAGAAAGGAGAGCCAGGAAAGACTGGAAAATCAGGTACCTGAAAAATGTGTGAAGCCGAGTTTCACATCTGTACATCCTCAGAGAGTGGGACTGGGCATGGGGTTTTTACACTCTCATCCACCGGTGACTGGCTTTTGTGTGATCTTGTGACAAAAGCAGCTGGGGGTTGTGCTGTCTACTGTGAAAGCAGCAGACCACATGTGTGGTTATTAATAAATTTTAAAATTTAATAAGGTAAAAAATGTGGCTCCACAGTCACAGCAACATTTCAAGTGCTCAGTAGCCATGAGTAGCCAGTGGCTACTCTATTTGGCAGTGCAAATGTGACAGAAATTATTACTCTTAGAGAATGCTCTGCTGGACAGTGCTGGTTGAAGCCATGCAGGGACTATTGATCCCAGGACCAGTCTGTGGCTCTGCAAGCTGCACAGGTTTATTCCAAGCACAATCTTTTCATTAATGGCTGATTTAAAAAGGTAAATGGAAATTCTATTGCCTGGTAAGAACGTGTGCTGACTGATGGATTTTTCTGAGTGCTATTTGTAGTTAGGATTAGAAATGGATCTCCTATGAAGTGGAGGGATCAGTTTGTTGCAACACTGTGCTGTTGCCTGACAATTTTCTCCACTGAATGTTGAGGTCTTGTATTTCAAAATTTCGCATCTTTAACATATACTTAATGAACATCCTCTCTGTTTCATTGCAAGACATTTTGACTTTGAGCAGAGAGAATTGACTTAAAATTAAAATCAGGATGTCAATTTCAAATTCACTAGTCCCTGAAAATGTGCATATAAATGTTGCTTCTTGCTTGAAGAATTTAAAGTTATAAAATCAGTAATTATGTGCCTTTTCTGAGTTTTTCATTTATGTCACACTATTGTAAGGCTATTTTGAGAAACACACTTAGTGCTTATGCAGGGCTGGATTAAGGGGTAAAGAAAATGAAAAATGGGCTGGGGCACATTACTGAAAATGAAATGACACTGAAAAGGCCACATTTCTTTTACAATCCTATTTGACTGGCAAGCTGCTTGGGGACAGACTGTCCAAAGTCAGCGCCCAGTAGACACAGCTGGTCACTAAACCTCCTTCTAAGTCTTTGAGGTCTGTAACATCAAGGCTTTTGTTTCACCCAGTGGTGGATTTGACAGCTGCTCTCAGAGTGCAGCTTCTCCTCTAAATCCATGGCCGATATTGTGGAAGTGTGCCAAGTCAGCATGCCTGGGGATCTCATGCTGTACCTTGACTGGATCTGCCATAAAGCATCGTGCTGAACAGCTCAGAATGCCAAGTCCATCGCAGTGTGGCCTTAGGAAAGCTTCATTTTTATTTTTAATCTCAGGTTCTAAAGCAGTAAAATAGGATTAGAATATATCGACTTTATGTAATCATAAAGATGAATGGGAAAATACATGCAAGGATTCGGTGGGGTGCTGGGAGTAGAATAAATGCTCAATAAACTCTTCAGTTTTCCAATTATCTGTGGTAGGAGTGTGGCCCTGCCTTGTTGAAATTCTAAGCATAATATTGAGGATTTTGTTTTTGAGATTTAGAGCGATACATTTATCTGTCCCTTCTTCTCTCCTGTCCCCTCCTGTCCCCTCTTCTCTCCTCTTTCCTCCTTTCTTCTCTTCTCTCCCTTCCACACCCTCACCATCAGAAATCTAATATAAGAAAAATGCTTAACAAACTTGAAAGCGAAAAATACACCTGTTTAAATCAAGTTATCTAAATATTTCTTCATTATTTTCAGTTTTTGGTTACAGGAATGCATGTATACAAACCATACAAACATATTTTCCTTTATTTACTTTTAAAAGTCACTGAGCTGTGCTTGTTTTGGCAGCACATATACTAAAAAAAAAGTCACTGAGCTAAACAGCGAGGTGTGGTGGCTCACACCTGTAATTCCAGCATTTGGGAGGGAGAGGCAGGAGGATTGCTGTGAGTTCAAGGCCAGTTCACCCTATGTAGTAAGTCGAGATCAGTGTAAACTGTATAGTGACATGCCTTCTCAAAAAAAAATCACGAGTCTAACTTTACAGTTTCTGAACGAACCTGCATGGGTATTCAGATATATGTAAGGAATCATCAAGGAACAAAATTTCATTGCAAATTTTATCTCCTGCTGCTCACTTAAGTTATAATATGGGCTACTAAATAATAAGAATGATTGAACATTATAAAATTATTAAAAATGTGGTTACATGTCACTGATGATTCTATCAGGAAATGTTTGGTAAACTTAGATGTTGGAGCACTTGGGAGTGCAGAAGCTGGGGCCAAAATCCAGGAGTACACCTTAAAACCACAGCTCTCCCTTCGTGTCCAGCCTTGTGGCCCTGACTTGAATCACAGCTGAGTGTACGCTCATCTAGATGGAACGGGCAACCCCCTTCCCATTTCATTCCTCACGCCCTCTGGACACAGCAGGGAACCACCTTTCAGCTTTGGGAATCACCAAGATGGAGACGTCACACAGTGGAACAGATTGCTCCTGTTGCTCTGCCTGCTCTTTCTCCATTTTCTCCCTGCAGTCTTCTGCTTTCCAGACAGAAAGTTTTAACCATCCATCTTGCTATTCTAGAGGCTGACTGCCCCTTGATCTAGCAGGTTTTTGATGGTAAGCAGATTGAATGGCTGCTTAACTATGGACAGAAACATGTGAGGCAGGTCCACTGGCTCACTCTTGCACCTGGGCCGTTCTGTCAGACATCTCTTATTCCTGACCGCCATTCCCACCCACAGTGGTTTCTTGTGAATTGCACAGGTATATCATGGTCTTTTCTAGTCTGTCTTTTCCTAAAATAATTGCCTGGTAATGTTTTTTCCTTGAGGAAACTTCAGACCATTCACTGTGCCTCTGCTTAATGCTATCATCTCGGGGTAATCTCTTCCAAGTCTGTAGATATCAATTAAGCTCATTTTACCATAACTTACCACGTGACCTTTCCATTTTCCCTCATGTCATTAACTACAGTGTGACTATCTCTATTTATTTGTGTGAATATTTATTTAATGTTTATCTTTCACAGAGTCTCAGCTCTGTGGGAGGTGGCAACTCCTGGCATGTTGATGGCTGCATTCCTAATAGGTGGCCTCAGAAATAGTCCCTGACTGAAAGACTAAGTGAACGGGAAATGTAAACGTGTTAGGTATTATGTTTTTACTTCCAATTTGAAAGTGTGGTCCACATGAGGTTAAATGTCAGATAATCATTTTGTTCCTGTGGTTTGGTGTAGTGCTGTTTCACTGAATCATTTGATCACTGCCATGAGTACAGTGACAAGTACTAATGGGCTCGATTTATCTATTCAGGTAGTACAAAATTGTAAATCAGACAAAAATATTGCCCTTAGAAACTCATAATAGTTTATTCTCACCAGATTTTTATCATGAGGGTATTGACAGTTATTAGTTTCAATGGAATTGCTTTCTCCTTCTCCCTATAAACCAGTGAACTTTGAAAGAAAATTCTTCTATTTTGATCATTTAAAATCCCTATTTCCAGGTCTTAAAGGAGAGGTTGATAATATGGGGATTCCAGGGCCACCAGGAGCCACTGGACCCCAAGGCCCAAAAGGTCACAAAGGAGAAAAGGGTAAGTAATTTATTTTATTTCATGTGAAACTCTAGGGATGTTCTACATCATTTATTAGTTAGGAGAGTAATTTTCTAACACTAGGTTCTTGAAGGTGAATAAAGTTGTAAAATTGCTAAGCACTTGGTAAAGCTTATTGTGAGTAGTCTGACATGAAATGTTTATAAATAGCCAAATGAGAATTTTTTACTTATCAGAGAATATTCTCTCTCTCTCTCTCTCTCTCACACACACACACACACACACACACACACACACACACACACACAAACACACACACGGAGAATTTCCTACATGGCATTTCCACCTCATTGGCCACTTGTCTGACTCAGTGAGTAGAAACCTCAAGGTAAAGCCTGTGGAGATGGATCCTTCCCTATAAAATATATAATTTTCTTTTTTGTGATGAAAATTAATTTCATACTAGATGGAATTCGCTAGAGGGTGCAATCATCTAGAATATTCACTTTAGGTTATAGCCTGTCTAATGAAGAGAATTAGACATTTCTTTCAAGTCACTCTGAAATCCGAGGCAATATCAGTGTTAGGTAGAGAAATGAATTAAAGCAGAAATATTAAGGTTATAGCAGATACTTTGGACTAGTCATTTTACCTTGCCTGGAAATTGCGAGGAGTGGATTAAATATTTATTTATAGCTTGCTTACTATCAGAGAAGTCTTGTAGTTATGATGCTATCATAGATCTTTTCTAGCTCAGAAATTCTATAATTCCACAAGAGAATCAATAAAAAAAAGTTTTGTGCTTCAGAAGATCCATGGTTCTATAAGTGATTGAAAGTACTGAGGAAGTTACGGATTCACGGGGGCATTTAGAAATTCCTCAGTGAATACCGCCAGCCTGTAGAAGTATGATCTACCCATCACGTTCAATATTTTAGTTTCAGTATCACATGTCAAAAGACGTAATACCATCTATACATCACCCTCCACGTGGGTATGGAACTGCCTAACGCATTTCTACTAGCACAGTCAGTGAAGTAATTACTCAAAAAAGATGCTAAGATAAGAAAGAGCTACTTCACACTTGTCAGTTATGCAATTTTCATTCTTAGAAATATTTAAACCCCTTGTGCCTGAGTTATGTTCACAAAAAAACCTTGTGAAATAAAGATAAGTGATGAAACTCCCCAGTGATTCATACAGTTTGGAAACTAGACTTCTAGAGGTAGAAGAAAATAGTGGGAAGTCTCACAAGATGAGGTTCTTAAGAATACACTTTGATGAAGCATCAAAAGAAATTCATTCAGCCAGTCCCTGTAAAGTGGCAACTCTACTTTCCTTTTACTTCCAGACTTAGCTTAGACTTCGTGGTAAGAATGTAAGTTAAAAAAGTGGATTGAGCAACTACATTCTGGTTAATCATTACTTGATTGAATAAGTTTAATATAAGCAATTAAGCTCCTTACATAAACTTGAGAGGTTAGATAAGTCTGTGGATAAGGTTGATGTTTGATTATTGAAGGAGATAGGGAGTAGGATCATTTCTGTTCACGTTTGTGTTTTCTCACAGTGCGTCCAGATATTTTCCTTGATGAGCTATTCTAAGTTTTGTATTTTATGTAGGGTGGTACTACAGGAACTAGCTGCTTAGAAAATTACTGAGTAATCCATAGTGGGATTTCTCTAGAATTGCAAGTTAAGTAGAATCTACTCTTATCACTTTTAATTTGACCTAGGATTTCTTTTTCCCTGGCAAAAAGTAAAATAAAATGCTAATCATATCATATAGTTGGCAAACTGATGCCTTCATAGTTATAGACAGTCAATTATAAATCCATACATTTTTAAATTATCTTATAATTTAATTTTTATGTGCTACAAGTGATGACAAAAATATCTTCTTTACCATTCTTGAAGGGGAGGTGTTATGCTATTGTAAAATAAAAATATTCCAGTTAATGAAATGTGCTGTTATATGAACCTCACTGTTATATGAGATGATATTGATATAAAATCAAAATTGTATTTAATTTACAAAGACCAGACTTTTAAAAATTTTAAGAGCTTGGGCTAATACCTGATGCAAAGTAAATTCCCAATACAAGTTAATGATTGTTGAAATTAATGTTATTACTATTTTCATTTATAGTTAAAATTAATCTGTAACAAGATTCTTGCCCTGTAACATGTTAGACTTCTAGTAAGGCTCAACATAAAAAAATCTATTGTATCAAAATACAGCAAATATACGACAATCTAGCTCTTTCTATGTTTTTCAAGTGTGATTTCCCATAGATTTATAATTTGTCCAAAGAGTGTATGAAAATTGTTCCAACATAAAATGAAAATTGGTTTTTCTTTGAAGCTGTCTATCAAGGACAGTTTTTCATTTCTGGATAGGTTTTGTATTGACTTGCTTTGGCTGATGGCAGATTGTCATGCTCTGTGTTGAAATTTATATGGTGTATGGCATTATTTCTCAGGCATATAAGGAAGAAGAGATTTTAAAATGCTAATTATAATTTGTAATAGAAAAATACAAATACAGATATAATACAAGAATATAGAAGTTTGTGAGAGATTTGAAGAGTCATAAGAAGCCATGGGAAAAGATTGATTCTATTTTGCAGGGTTGGTATTACCTCCCAAACTCCTCCACTGGTTTATCATTAATTGGAATGAAATGCTTTTAAGGATTTTAAAGATTTCTTCATTCAGCTTATTTTACCTTTAAACCATTTTGGTTTGGGCCACGAACTTAACTCTAGTGGTACTGTGTGTACCTTGGGAGCATAAGAGCCAGAGTTTGATCCCCAGTAATCAAAAAAACCCCAACTCATTTTGGTTAAAGGAAACAATGGAAGGAGATATAGTTGTAAAAGTGATGTTAAATATATCATAAATAATTCAGCTGGAAAGAGCTAATCCTTGTATCATTTTTAGGACTAAAGGGAGAACGTGGGGACCAAGGTATGAGTGGAATTCCAGGATATCCAGGAAAACCTGGAGAACAAGGTACAGTGCAAATATATTGATGGAGCATAGTTATAAGTGCGGTAAAGTTCTTTGCTCTTTTTCTTCTGATATTTAAAGTTGTCAGGGAGTTAAAGCAGAAATACAAATTATTATTATTTTTCCAATATGGAGTGTGGTGGTTGCCTGGAGGGAGTTCAGGAATTTAGAAAATGGTAAAAATATCTGAGTGCTGCTCCTGTCCTCAGCTGTCAAAAGAAAAAAAATGCATGAATATTTCTAGGTTTGAGTTTGGTGCCTATCTTGGGTTTATATAGATAGTATGGAGATCAATTGAGGAGACCACTCAGACTCTAATGGAAAGGATAACAGAATACAGTGAGGAACTATAGTTCCAATATTACTTATTTTCATTAAAGTAAGAAGAAGAACTAGACATAAGAGTTCTGAATATGTTATCGCTTCTGGAAGGCATTAACTTTTCTCTTCCTGAGAACGTGGTATGTTATAAATTGCTTTTTGCATTTATGGCCCCTTTGCATAACCTTTACTGAGTGAAGAATTACATTTCCAGACCTCAGCTAAGAGGTGCCATTTTTATTTTTTGAGCTCCGTGGTAGGGAGATACTGTTCATAACCTGTGTGCTCTTTTGTTTCAGGTGGACTCGGTCCTAAAGGAGATAAAGGAAGCATTGGCCTTACAGGAGAAAAAGGACAAAAAGGCTCAAAGGGGGATCCGTGTGGGAATGGCACCAAAGGGGACAAAGGAGACCCAGGAGCCATGGGCTCCCCAGGCTTGAGGGGAGCCCCTGGAACCAAAGGGGAGAAGGGAGAGACAGGAGAGAAAGGCGACTGTGGAGGCTCAGGGGAGAGAGGAGGGAAAGGGCCAAAAGGTGAGGTGGGCATGAGAGGAGAAAAAGGTAGCAAAGGAGACCCTGGGATAGAAGGCAGAAGGGGCCCAGATGGCCTGCGTGGGGCCAAAGGTGATGCAGGCCTTAAAGGAGAAAAAGGAGAGTTAGGGCCCCCTGGTCTGGTGGGACCTACTGGGCCAAAGGGTGAGCTTGGAACTAAAGGCGTCCGGGGACCTGTTGGGAAAAAGGGCTCGCGGGGCTTCAAGGGCTCCAAGGGTGAGGTGGTCAGAGTCCCACGGTCCGCTTTCAGCGTTGCTCTGTTAAAGCCCTTCCCTCCTCCTAACAGCCCGATCAAATTTGACCAGGTTCTTTATAATGATCATGGGGATTATAGCCCCATCACTGGGAAATTTAACTGCACTGTTCCTGGGACGTATATGTTTTCCTACCATGTTACCGTGAGGGGCCGACCTGCTAAGATCAGCCTAATGGCCCAGAATAAGAAGCAGTTCAAGTCCAGAGAAACTCTCTATGGCCAGGAAATAGACCAGGCCTCTCTCCTCCTCATCCTGAAGTTAGGCGCAGGAGATCAAGTGTGGCTGGAGGTGTCCAAGGACTGGAATGGAGTGTATGCGAGTGCTGAAGACAACAGCATTTTTACTGGGTTTCTTTTGTACCCAGAGGAAAGTCTTGTAGTTTCACCATAAATTTGAGTCCTGAGCAATGTACTTTGGGTTTAGGGGAATAAGTCAGTTAAAATAGACTAGTGTTTTTTAAAAAATAGCTCTCTTTTTTTATGATTATAGAAACTATACAAAAATGTTGTATGACATAAGATATTCCCATGTTAAGGCATATCATCTAGAACATTTTATACATATATATTTGAGAATTTGAGAACATATATCTATTAATTTTGTAGCTAACATTTTTAACTTCCGATAGTATTTAAAGAGTTCATATTTACATGGAAACATGAATGAAATTTAGTTAATAAACGTGCTCTTCTAAATATCTTCAGTATTTCATACAGTTATGTGTCATTCTTCCTGTGTGGATGTGAAGCTAAGCGCTGATGTGCTGTGGTGACAGTTCTTTCTCGCACTTTCTTGCTCCCTTCACAGGCTTACCCTCCAGCAAAATGGAGCTATCCTTACCACAACTTAATTCAAGAAAATGTAGAAAGAGTGGCAAACTAGCTAAAACATCTTTAATATTTATCCATCTCTAAGAGTTTACCCATAAAACCGGTACTATGTGAACTAGAGTATTTGGTAAAACGTGAAAAGAAAGTTGAAAAAGATATTATTGCTCAATCACAGCAAAAATGCAACCATTTATCAGGCTATTGTGCTTGGAAGAACTGAATGTCCCTGAAAGACTCAAGAATAAAATTAAATCATTATTGATCTAAATTTCAACCCTTTCTTCATGGTAGAACATTTAATTAGAATAAATTCTTTTGCGTCATTATCATCATTTCTATAATAATTAATTCCAGTTATTCACTGATAACTTTGCTGGGAGCAGGTGGGGATTTGGGAATTCATTTGCAATGTGCATGTTTAATCACTGCGAATACTGGATAATTCAAGGTCTTCCTTTTTTTTTTTTAAAGTGAATTTATTGAGTGCAAACTGAATTTGCTTCTGTGATGCTAGAGTTCTGTAGATTTGCAAATCTTTGTGCATCATACCAGGGAGTGAGTGAGGACAAACTATCTGGTCTTGCTTGGTCAACTTTGAAAAACACTCCCTTCTGGCATATATATTCCAACATACATGTATTGGAATAGAGCTTCCCAAGCTGTGTTCAGAGGAATATCATTATGGGATGTCAATATTATGAATTGGTAGAAAGAGTATGTTCTGTGTCAAACAGATGTTAGAAATGCTGTTGGCTGTATCTAATTTTTGAAGACTCACAAGGCACATTCGTATAGTTTCAAACTTTTTTTTTTGAGTCAGGGTCTCACTTTGTAATTCAGGCTGACCCTGTGCTCAGCCTTGAATTCAGCAATCCTGCTCTGCCTCCCGAGTGCTGGGATTACAGGGATGAGCCACCACGCCCTGCACTGTGGTTTGTGGTATTCATTGCTGGTGGGCATGAGCCACTATGCCCGGCTTTGTATGTGGTTATTGGGATACTGAACTCAGGACCTTGTGCTTGCAAGGCAGGCACCAGAACCACTGAGATAAACCCTTGGCCTTATCTCAAACTTTCTTTTTTTAAGGTATTTTTTTGAGACATGGTCTTGCTTTGTAGTTCAGGATGGCCCTGAGCTCAGCCTCAAACTCACATCACAGCAATCCTCCTGCCTCTGCCTCCCAAGTGCTGGGATTATTGACATGAGCCAGCATGCCTGGCACTGTGGTATGTGGTACTGATTGCTGCTGGGTGTGAGTCTCCATACCTAGTATTGTATGTGGTTACCAGGGAATCAAACCTGGGCCTTTGTGCTTGAAAGACAGGCACTGGAACCACTGAGCTAAACCCCCTGCCCCCATTTCTTATAGACATCAATTTTGTTTTATTCCTTGATCTTAGTTTATTTTGGATTTAAGCCTTGTGCAAGATAGCATTCTGTGTGATGTTTCAGAAATATTGCATTAGCTCCTCATCTGAGGATTTGCCAACAGTCCAGTTCATTCTTGACTTTTCCTTTTAACAGTTCTTTTCTGTTTAGACTATCATGTTGCTTTAATCAGGGCTGTGCTTGTGTTTGTCAGAGAGAACTTAAGACAACTCGTGAAGGATTAAAAGAAGGATGTGTACACTTGAATTTTTCTCCTGTTTTTAATTTGAAGGTTAGACAGTGAGATTTAAGAACTTATGGATTTTACTCTTGCTTTTTCATTCTTGTTAGTTTGCTTTTTCTTTGTGATAACTCTACCATTGGGTTGGAGCAATTTAGTGAGGCTGAGAGCCAATAAATCTAGGAAGATAAGAAAAAAACTTGTCAAATCATTTGATGTTGCAGATTTCTTAACAGAAAACTTGTGAGGGAGCCACAATTTACAGAGTTTACCCATAAAAACACTATGTGACAGTGTCTTACACCTGTTTAGGATAAATTTTTTTTTTAGGAAGTCTAAAGTTAACAATGTAGGGTTAATATTCAGGATTGATCGTAATTATGATTTTTTTTCCCAGAGCATCAAAAACAAGGAAGTTACTGGCCTTTAGAAATGGCTTTGAGAAGTAGGTTCTAGGTTCTTCATGGAACTTTGGTATGAGAGGGAGAGGTAGTCCAGTGCTTTTTACTTTCAATATCTATTTTTTTTCCCTAAAGCAAAAGCCAGGAGTTGGAACACTCACATCTCTAGAATCTGAGTACAGCTCTTACCCTGCTCCTACTCTACTGACTACCAAATATAATTACTTGAAAGTTGAAGATTTACTTCAATGGTTCCAGTGTCTCCTTAACAAATACAAAGTTCTGAGTTTGATCCTGGGTACCACATGTCACAGTGACAAGCGTGGTGACTGCCTGTAATTGCAGCACTTGGGAGCAAGAGGCAGGAGGATTGCTATGAGTTCAAAGTTAGCCTGAGCTACACAATGAGTTCAGAGCCAGCCTTAACTACAAAGCTAGATCCTGTCTCAAACAAAACAAAACAAAAAAATCACAGAAAACAACAGCAACCCCCCCCCATGAAATATATGTACCTGAATGCCAGCCCTGAGCACCAAACTGCAAATCCTGATGGTATATTTTAAGCTTGACATGGCCATGTTAAGCTTCTGAAATTCTTGCAAATTCCTCCCACTCGAATTCTTCTTTAACTCACATAATGGCAACTTCTGTCCAGTTTCTCACGCTAACAAACCTCCGTTCCTTTGATTTCCTTTTTAAAACTAAATGCAACCTGTCAGAAAAATCTTTCTTTCTGAGCCAACATTTGATGAATTTTCACATCTCTGTTTTCTCAGTGCTGTTTACCTACCACAACCCATTGCCTGGGTTCCTGTGACAACCTCCTAAGTGGATTCCCTAACATCTAAGAGGGCCAGCATCAAATGAAAGCTTGACAAAATATATTTCTACATATTTAAAACTTAAAAATCAAGCACATGGTGGGCCGGGGAGTTAGCTCAGTGGTTCCGGCGCCTGTCTTGCAAGCGCAAGGACCCGGGTTCGATTCCCCGGTAACCACATAACAATACTGGGTGTGGAGACCCGCAACCAGTACCACTATACCACAGTGCCGGGCGTGGTGGCTCACGCCTGTAATCCCAGCACTAGGGAGGCAGAGGCAGGAGGATTGCTATGATGTGAGTTTGAGGCTGAGCTCAGGGCCAGCCTGAACCACAAAGTGAGACCCTGTCTCAAAAAACCTTAAAAAAAAAAAAATCAAGCACATGGTTATTTAAAATATGTTCTGCATGCTTATTTTAAAATATATACTTTTTATTAAAATTTTTAAGTACTATTTTTTATATGACTGATAGTAAATAAAATAACAAAGATGACTGAATTAGTATTTGTATGTGCGGTTAGTGGGTAGGTTGTGATTGGATGAATGATAAGATAAAGACATCAAATCACAAAATGCTGAATATTTATCCCATAGATGTTATCTTTAATACTTATTGTCAGAAAATATTTTTGTAAGTGAAATATTCCAAATTTCCCATTCTTTTCTCAGTATTGTCAAATTATACTATCTTTGTTAAGTCATTGTATTTCTCAGTAATTTTTAACATAGAATTTCAATTTAAAGAAACTGCTTAGTTGAATTGGCAATAAGGTTTGGAAATGAACCAAAAATTCTACATTACATATTTAAATATTGTAATGGGGGTTATGAAGCATTAAAACTATTATAGATAATGTTGAAAAAATATTTAAATTTCATCATCACTATAGTAGTATTTCTGTATCTCCTAACAATATCTAGAACCTACATGTATCTTGGATTTTCAGTCTGGATTTATATATATTAAAATTTGAGTGATATGAATTATTTAATATTGAATAATCTCTTTTAGTCATTAAATGTGAGACTTCTGCAAATACCATGCAATTCATGGGCATACAAAAATTATGAGGTTGGGGGCCGAGGACTCAGCTCAGTGTTTCAGCA
>PVIR01019595.1:0-31871 GCA_004026965.1 Petromus typicus
AAACATAAGCAATCAAAAGCCTACATCATCACAATGGGAAAATTGTATTCTATCCATAAAATAACAATAGGGACAGTAAAGATTTAAAAGCCTAAGTTTGTAAAATTATTATTACCTCAGTATACAGTGCTATTGACTGAAATAATAGAAACAATATAGTTAAACACTGACAAGAAGATCACACCCCATCCCTGGAGTTTCTTTATAGAAGCAGAAAATAACAAACAAAACAGAACAAGCTCTAAAAAGATCATATCATAAATATAAAGTGGGAAGTTTTTCAGAAACATGCACAAATACTTTAAAGAATGTCAGAAGTAATCTGTTAGCAGCAAAGCAAAATGTCCATCTTTAGTGTCAAAAATAGTTTTGAGGAAATAAAGGGTCTAAAATGATTGAGATGTATTGTGTAAATATAACAATTCCCCCAAAATAAGGTTCACTGTAACATATGATAGGCATACACTAATAAAAAAGCCAATGAATTATTAGTAAGATGAATAGCAAAAAAACCAAGTAGTCTTAAATTCATTAATTTATAAGAACAAAAGAAATTTATCAAATTACTCCAAGAAACAAAAAAAATTATCAAAATCTGAAAGTCAGACCAACTTTTTTCACTTGAAGTGAATAATATGAAAGGAGAGAGAGGCTTATGTGTCCAAAAACAGAGGGATGGATATAGAAACTGTAGTGTTTACACGCAGTGGAGCACTATTCCACCACAAAGAAGGGTAGGCCTGAGGCATTCATAAGAAAATACATACACCATGAGACCATAGATAGTAAATTAAATCTGACATACAAGTTTAAATCCTACATGACTTCACTTATCTGGGAAACCAATGTCACAAAGAGCAAAATAAAAGATATATACTAGGAATTAGGGAGACAAATCTACCTCATACAGGAAGGGACTCTAGAGATGAGGAGAGCAGACGTCAGTGGAAGAAAAATAGATACAATAGTAGAAGAGTAATTGGGATTAGAAAATGATAGTAAATTATTTTTCTATTAACAATAATTATTACTCGATATTAATTATTAAATGATTCAAGCATTTATGTATTTGATGACATTTTTCTCTTCCAAAGTTGATATCGCATGTAATAAGATCAGTTTACTTCTGTAGTCTTAAAAAATGCATATGCGATGTTAGACTTAAAAGGAATCACTCAAATCCTAAACTATGTTTACTAATCTGAAACGTCATATTCCATGTCTTTTCTTTTCTTTCATTCCTTTTCCTACTCAAGATTGAATTGAAGGAACTTTGTTCTGGGCTGTATCCCAGACCCTTTTGTAGTTCTGTTGCTGTTTTGATGCACCAGGGTCCCTCAGTCGCGAAGTTGCCCAGGCAAAAGTGTAATTTGCAAACTCCAATCAGCCAAGACCGGTTCTAATTCAATTTAAAAACTCTTTTGTTGGCATTTCACATTATAGTACTATGTACATTATATTCTACATATTACCAATAGTTAGTAAAATTCATCAAGTTAGAACTACTTGACATTGTATCTTTTATTTAAACAACCATTTAATTACTTGTTAACATATTTATTTTGGTTTCTTGTGACAGCCACTAATCACATCCTCAAAATTAGTTCAAACAAACAAAAGATTTCACCCTCTAGATCAGATCGTAAATGCATGCCATTCATCTTTCTTTTTTCCTCGTCCCTTTTTCTGTTTGTCTCCCCAAAATGTATTACTGTAAGTGACATCAATTTAGAATCAACATTAAAATCAATATAAAGAAAAAAAAAAACACAGAGGGAAATTGGCGCGTAAACCTGAAGGACAGCGAAGTGACGAGCGGCTTCAGGAAACACAACAACATTTTAATTTCACATTATTCATCATCTGGACACATATTTGGAGCGTAGTCAAAATAAGTAGGTTTGGACTTCTACACACTTCAATCATGACTCGGTGCATAAAAAGCTGGATTAAAAATCAATGCACATTTTTATCTTTCTTTCTTCTTTTCAATTGGCTCAAGCATCTTTCTAATTCTACAGTTCAGTAGATACAATTACTCATACAATTTCACAGTTTTCTTTAAGGTGATCAATAGCTCAATAAAGAGCAAATAAATAACTTAAAATTCCTCCCTGTAAAAGTTCACTTACTGCACTTTATGGGCCCATTTCTCCTGTTATTTCCTTTTTCTGGTGAAAAAAAAAATTGTATTTCAACAGCAGAAAGTTGGCCATAGATTTTAACCTTATCTTTTTACTCCTCCTCCAAACAAACAAACAAATAAACATAATGTTAGATAGCACCCCCAAGGTGCACATAATAATCTTTCTTGATGGCTAATTTTATAACCATTTAAAAAGTCTGCATAAAAAGTGAATTAAATCCAAAATATTTTCACAAGAAGCTAATTAATTACAGGACTCCTGTAGAGAGGCAGAAATTTTATTTGCTTCTAGATACTCGGACAATTACTAGAATCAATGCTGTAATAATCAAGATTTGCTTTACTGAACGCATTAAAGTCTTGGTGGATTAAGTCGCACAGTTGAGTTGTTTGTGCAAACCTGACGCAGGTGTGACTCCAATCCACTGCTCCTTCCATCCCAGCTTTGGTGCGTTTACCACAAACCAGTAAAATCTCCGCAGCACAGATAAGAGAAAAGAAAGATGTGCACAGAAGAAATTTTTTGGAACAGTTTACAAATCATTTTGTATCATTGTACGTTTCTGTTCATTAGAACTACTCATTTGGGACTGAAAGTTTGGGAAACAGATGTCATTTAAAAATACAGTGAAACTGATTTTAAGAAATCATGGTTTATCTTATTCTTAAAACCCAGTCTCCTCTTTTTTCCCTTAACATCAGTCATAAATGTTCCATTTTTAATGACTACTAAAAACACAACAGGTAGGATTGTGGAGGTCACATTTATAAACACATTCAAATACATATATGCAAATGTGAGTCCTGGGGCTTACGTAGAAATGCTTGCTTTGTGGTGTAATATGTGATCAAACATATTTATTCACTTAAAATTCCTATTTACATACAATTAGCTTTAAACATGGAAAGTTAATTTGGCATATTAAAATTAAAATTTCATGTAATTAATGCATTTAACTGAAATTAATTTAATTTAGCAAAGATTTTTCACATATTTTTAATTTTTTTATTTAACATAAACTATATATTCTTTCACAGGCAGCTTTCCTGTATTTCATTGCTCTCTAGTTATTTTTGAACTGCTTGTCAGGATTTAGTAGACAGTGTCTGTGACTTACAAATATTTTGTGTCATTATTTGGATATTTGAAATGTGTTTATGCAAACAGATGTCCAGGAATTTTGATCTTGTATGCTGTCAAGTTGGGGTTCTGTATAGGAAACAGAAATCAATGTAGCTATTTCAATTTGTGAGGAGCCAAGATGGAGTAGATACTTCAACCACTTGACAAACCTATTAATGTACAGAGACTAAGCATCCTAAATTAGGCCATACAGTAATGCAATATATCTTAATAAAGCTAGCACAAAGCCCCTATCAAGCTTAGACATGAATATCTATATAAAGCAGGAATGAAGATACTAGAGCCATAGCATAACTCAGATACATCACTAAAATTCTCATAAGCATTAACTTCAAAATTTCAAGTTCTCGAGCAACACTACTCCCTGGGAGTTTAGTAAGGACCCCTTTCTGTTCTGAAGTGGGATCCACCTGGTCAGTTGGCAAACCTCTCCTAAGGAGGACAACTCATGTGATCTTGACTAAATGTCCCAGGTCCTTTTGGAAACAACCAAAAGGCTGGTGTCCAGTACTGCACTGTGCTCTCCCACCTTACTACAATTACATTAAGACTCTACAACTCTTAGAGCTGATGGCAAAATATCTGTCTGAACATGCCAAAGGCCAAGTGATGTGCAGCTCAGCACCTGCTGCTAAACAATGTGCAAACTCACCTGAAGCTTTTATCAGTGGCCCCCAAACTGTTACGGCAGCGATGAGCAGCATGTAGCTACAGTTCTCAGAAACCCACACACAAACTCTCATGTGCTGCAATGTGATTGCTTTTACTTCCTCCAGTTTGGAGCTTTTGATTCATGTTTGGATCTTTTCCATTTTTCTACAGTTAAAATAATAATTCCCAAATTAGATTTTAAAGCTTCCAAGTATACACACACATGCCTAATACTTGGACATCTTTTTCACTGAGGCTCTTATTCTTTAGTAGATGCATAAACACATATTTAGAGAAATGTTTAAATATTACTCAAAGTGAAAGAGATGACTCATTCGCATTCATTTTGCCTCTCGTTTGCAATATTCATTCCCTGAGACAAACTTAAGCACAATTTAATTGGCAAATGTGGTGATGGTTATGACAGTAACTCCCAAACGTAAATACAGTGATAGGAGAAAATAAAAAAATCTGTACAGAGTTCACATTTTTATGCAGACACATATGCAGAAATCTGATGCTAGCAGATGCTATTCTGCAAGCAGGAGTTACTATTATTGAAGGCTGATTATGGACAACAAGATGGTAAACCTTTTCATTGCATAGGAGTGTTTTAATTTGAGCAAAATAACATGTTAAGAATTTTCCTAAAACCTTACACTTTCTAGGGCCAGGGATTGAACTCAGTGGTTCCAGTGCCTGCTCTGCAAATATAAGGTCCTGATTTCGATTCCCAGTATAAAAAACAAACAAACAAATCACCTCAAAACTAACATTGTACACATATGTGTAAATAAATAGGAAGATCAACTTGTTTAATCTACTAGTTTTAGTATTCTTGATTCAAAGCAATGAGGGACTCACACAATTATAATTTGCTTTTTGGCCATTGTGCTAATTTTCTTTATTGTGCATTTGTCAACTTGCTTAGCTTTCTACAAACACAAGACCATGAGTGTGGAGCTAGACACTCAGAACACCTTTAGGCATCTACTTCTCTGTAACATTTTGTTTAATATCATTTTAATTTTGAAACATTGACTCTATGTTTACCATTCAGAAAACTGTTTAAATACTATGTCTCAGTGTTTGTCCATTCAACACACATATAACCACTTTAGATGTCTTATGTGAAGACTGCTATCAGTTAGCATTCAGAGGGAGGGCCTGTGAGTAAATAGCATACATCCTGGAGAGAGACGACTAGAATTCTGCATGGCTTTTATGATGCCCAGAATCAAAATATTTACAGGGAGATAATTACGGATGATATAGGGATACAGCCAAGTAATTTATTCTGGCCTTGATCTTATTATAAAGAACTTTTTATACAGTGACTGATTTATTGACTAAATTTTACAAAATTGGGATAGTAATTTTATAATCATCAATTCTAGTTATTAAAATTGGCTACTCTTATTAGGAATAATTTGTGCTCTGTGAAAGTCCAAACATATTTGAGAAATATTTATCTCTACATGATACACTATTTATCCAATTAATACAAAAGTTATTCAGTGTTAAAATCCTGTGGTTCAGCGGCAGGGATTGAGCTCAGTGGTTCCACCGCCTTCCTGGCCAGCACAAAGTTACAAGTTCAATCCTCAGTCCAAAAAAAAGCATATTCTGTATAATTTAATTTAATTTCTTTCCAGACTCAAGTACTGAAACTATTTTTGCTTGTGATGGATTTCATTGGTTTTTCTCCAGAAGATATTGTTATATAAATATATGTGGTTTAGAAGATGGAATTTAGACATATTTCCCTGGAGTGGAGACACCACCATCTGTAAATATTTCATTGAAATTGTGGAGGGGGTTGTTTTGTTTTGTTTTTAAGGTTTTTTGAGACAGGGTCTTGCTTATGTGGTTCAGGCTGGCCCTGAGCTCAGCATCGAACTCACATCACAGCAGTCCTCCTGCCTCTGCCTCCCAAGTGCTGGGATTACAGGCGTGAGCCACCAGGCCTGGCACTGTGGTATGTGGTACTGATTGAGGCTGGGGTGAGTCTCCACGTTATGTGTTTACCGGGGATTGAACTGGGTCCTTGCGCTTGCAAGACAGGTGCCGGAACCACTGAGCTATCTCCCTTGCCCAAAATTGTGTTGTTTTAAATTACCAAAAAAGTTAGATTGAATGTCGCAAAGTTGAGTTGGTCATAAAAATAATAATTTCTAGATTGTTGTTTTATAACTTTAGCTGAGATTAATTTGACTGATACAGTAGGTCAAGGGTCTTCCAGACACATTAATATTTCTTAGTGTGGAAACCTCAGCACATTCAGCATGATCTCACATGTCTGTGACCTGAGAACTCTGGGAGGCCGAGGCAGGAGAACTACAAATTCAATCCTAGGCTGGCTAACTGGGGATTTAGAAAGAAATTTAAGTTCCTCCAAGCGTTCGGCTGAATATGCACATACAATATGCGTGTGAGGATTTATTTTAGTTATTTATGAAGGGAATGGTTGAAATCATCATTAAATTTTCAAGAAATTGTCAAATTGGTATTCAAACTGCTTATAGCAGATTGCATTTCTGCTACCAGTGGACAGAACTTCAAATCAATTCATATCTTGTCTAGTGGTTTGTGCCATCGTTTTTTTTGTTTTTGTTTTTTTTTTTTTTTTCAACCTGTTGGATGCTAGTAAGTGAGCATCACACTGTGGTTTTAAGTTGTTTAAATATACAGAGATTCTTCATTTGAAATCTGTTACATACCTGAGACTAGGTTGGTAAATAAATTATTTACTAACGAGGAACTGTTTGTATAATTGCAATAGTCAGACAAAATATGGTCAAAGGAAACTCCATCTTGACTTTGTTCATGTTTATGTAACTCTTACATGCAGTGTGAAATGCATAACAGAACATAAAACTACAGTGCTGTGCTGTTCAGTACAGGCCGCGTGGTGCCTCACAAAGAAGCCACCAAAACGCCGCACTGTTGCTGCTCCTGCTCTGAGTCTGTAGTCCCCGCACCCAGATAAGGCTGAAGAGTCTTTGCATAAGTACTTCGGTTAGTGAGAAGTCTCTGTGATTGATAATGCTGAGCTCACTTTGACAATATCAGCTGTCCTCACGCATGGGCTCTGCTGATGTGGCTGTTTAGAATTTTTTGACCTGTCTGCATTTTCTTTTTCTTTTTCTTATTTTTTGTTATTGTCCAATTTCAAAAGTTCTTTCATATTCTCAATGCAAAGTTTGTATGAAAAAGGTGAACTTCAAACACTTGTATCTAGTCTCTGGCTCATTCACTTAATTGTCATATGCATGTGGAACAGACATTTTATTTTGAATAATATTGAATTTATATATTTTTTTCTAGTTACCATACTTCAATTTTATCTAAGACATCCATTCCTAACCCAGAGTAAAAAATAACTTTCCTCATGCTACATTCTAGAAATTTCACAGCTTTAATTTTTTTCAACTAATCAATGAAGTTTTACAAAAATTTAAATTAAAGCTTCAATTTATTATTTTGAATATTGGTATCAAGTTGTTCCAGAATCACTTACTGAAAAGGTTATATTTCTTCACTGAGCTGCTTATCAACCTTGTTGAACATCAACTGACCTTACGTGTCTCATCTGTCTTTTCAACCAACAAATCTATCATTCATGGCTTTTGTATACGTTAATTTCTATCATTTTATATTCATTTTAAATGTCAGGACATACAAGTCCTTCCAATGGATTTAGTTTCAAATGTTTCTTTTTATTTGGTGTGTAGTAAATTCATAGTAATGTAGAATTTTCCCTTCTTTTTTTCTATATTTCTTTTTATTTTATTTTTATTCTAAACCTTATCCTTTTTATTTGTATGTACATGTTAATAATCAATAAATACTTAAGCATATGTAACATTTTGTTTTGAAATATTTACGCCTTATCTAAAGATTGATCTAACATGCGTTATTTAATATGCATTATTTGTGTTAGGTTGAGCTTAATCTTTTTATTGCAGAAGATTATTATATCTATGACTTTGTTTCTAGTTTATTTTTCATATACCTTTCATACAGTCTCTCACTCTTTTTTCTACCTTTATTATTACTCTAGGTATGGAAATATTCATCTTCATATACCTGATCCTCATATTTTATATTTTGCTTGTATTTTGGAAATATTTCCCAGCCAAGACTTTCTATTTCCTGCACTGAATCTGGAGACTCTTTGTTGATTTGTTACCTGTTCTTGTTACCATTCCAAATGTTACCACACTAGGCAAAGTAAGCAAATTTAATGGCTTTTAAAAACTCTGGTAATTTTTTCAATGAAATTTTAAGTTTTTCTATTCATGGAATCTTTCATCTATTTTCATTTACTGATGATTCTTGGTTTTGCAAAAACAGTAAAATTTTTAGTGATCTAAATTCCTCAAAGGTTCTGAGCGCATGAGCGGGTGGGCTACGGGGATTCCATACCTGCTTGTGGCACTGGCCACCACCGCCTTCCGAGGTTGGCCTGTGATTTCACACAACTTTCTAACCTGCACAGCTGTGTACGCTGCTCTATCAGGATGGTGATGAGCTACTTTAAAAAGGAATTTGAGAAAAACAGGTAAGATTTTTCATGCAACACAAATGTTTCAAATGCCTCCCAGAATTCTTGACTCTGTAGTCTGACCTCTGAAAATGTTGTGATCAGGATAATTCTTTCAGACCAGTGCCTTAGGAGACAGTATTCTACTTCACTGGTTTTCTATCCTTCAAAAAGAGTGATAATTTATGCTTCAAAACTTTTTCAAAATATTTGATGTGTTGATGACAAGAGTTTTCGCAGGTATATTACTCAGATGTCTCAAAAATTCAGCTGTTCTGTGCTTTCTCAAGTTTCTTTTTTATAGGAATGACACAGCATAACCTATCACAGTTAAGCATAACAAATGCCTAGTTCAGAAATAGTCTGAGGATTATTGACACTTATTAGCTAAAGGAACACATGTAAAATTTTACTACATAAAATTGTTGCACCAAAAGAAATGAAGTAATTAAATGTATCATAAATATCATAAATCAATCTATTTCTAGTATGTGGTTTTTATAAATTTATTTATGCCTACATCAGTGCACTACAGTATTATTTCATTTATTTCAGAAATTACAAAATAAATTACAATAAATGATGTGTAATTACTCATGAGTTCTAATTATTCCAGGATATTTCTGATGCTTTAGAATGTGATCCTTTTCTAGTAACATATCACAATGTTGACTACTTTTACAGTTTTTATTTCAGTGTAAAAGACAGTGCTGCCTGACTTGCATGAAACAATGTAACATCTACTCCAGAAGAAGCAGCAGTAGCTGTAAAATATGTAGGAGAGTTTCACAAAATTGGTTCTACTATATATTTTTTACAGTAATTCAGTGAAAGAGAGAAATCACTCAAGGATTCAAGGACAGGAATTATCAACAAAGTTTTAATTTATAGTGCATCATTTTATCTTTTGTATTTATGTATTTATTTTGTTGTACCTGGGATTGAACTCAGGACCCTGAACTTGCCCTGCAGGCACCAGCCCACAGAGCTGCATCCCCCGTGGTACATCGCTTTAAACATCCAGTAAAAATTTCTTGTCAAAAACAAAATTACAAATGTCAATACAAACAACAAGATGTCTGATTTCATTCTTCAGTTCTCATTTTCTACTTCTGTAATGGATTTAACAGAAGAAAATATCAAAATAGTGTGTCTATTCTCATGCTAGAAAGTGTAGTTTATGTAGCACACAGAGGAGGCAAGCTTGAAAAGTACAAGTCAGATAAATATTGACCTTCATGGTTAGAACAATCCAGGCATCTTTTTTTGGAAAGACAGAAACACCTCAGCGAACATAATAAATTTAATGAATGCAGCTAAGTGTAAATAGTTGTCACAGGGGACATTTTATGAGAAAATGGAAAAAGATGGAAATTTTTCTTAGAGCTATCCATCTTAAGTATAACATTTACATGCTAAATTGTCACCTGCCTAATGTTTATTTGAATTAAACATTCACAGTGAAAGTGATACTGACTATACCTAATTTATAGAATGACATTCACACTGTTCCTTAGGGGAATCTTTTACACTGTGTTTCATGGAAAAATCACAGAAGTTTAAAAAGTATTTCCTTAAAAATAATTTACTCAAAGAGGGGCCGGGGAGTTAGCTCAGTGGTTCCGCACCTGTCTTGCAAGCGCAAGGGCCTGGGTTCGATCCCTGGTAACCACATACCATACTGGGTGTGGAGAGTCACGCCCAGCAGCAACCAGTACCACATACCACAGTGCCGGGCATGGTGGCTCACGCCTGTAATCCCAGCACTTGGGAGGCAGAGGCAGGAGGATTGCTGTGATGTGAGTTGGAGGCTGAGCTCTAGGCCAGCCTGAACCACAAAGCGAGACCTTGTCTCAAAAAACCTAAAAAAAAAAAAAAAAAAAAAAAATTTACTCAAAGAAAATTCATCATAATATATGCCATAAAATTAGTAATTACTATTCTACAATAAATACACCATTCCATGTGACATTTTAACATTCTCTCTACATTTGTCAATGTAAAAGCTAATTTATCTTCAATTTAACAGTGTAATGCAACCTTAAATGTAGTAATTGCACAGCTCTGAACATAGTAGATACTGAAATGACCACCAAGACACCAGAGTTAATGAAAATACCTACATCAAAGGTCTTTACATTTCAGATGGTTTTAAAGTGTAACAAAACTGTAAAATGAGCTACTTATATTTAGTTTCATTAAAGAATAATGTCACACAAAAATATTTAATGCACATATGATATTGCCACCGTAACTTCATCTTACTTGTAGACATTTTAAATCACCTCCTAAAGTGTATTTTGGCCTTATATCACATCAACCTCTACTCTTCTTTCTTAACCTAGGCCATAACAGAATTCTATGTACTAATGTTGTCTAAAAATTCCTATATATGGGGTCATGAAGTATGTAAGCTTTTCGATCTGGCTTTTTTAACCAAGGAAGACATTTGTGAAATGTATCTATTTTCACAGATTTTCTTGTTTATATTGCTGGAACATATGCCATCCTATGTATATACCACTTTTAGTCAACAGTTAACTAATCTATGAGTGTTGGATTGTTTGTAGAGTTTGGTTATTATAAACAATGTTGCTATAAAGTTGTATGTTCAAATAATTATGTGAACTTAGAGTTTATCATGTTGGTAGAAAACCAAGAAATAGACAGAATTCTAGAATCACTTGATAAATGTGAGCTTAACTTTTAAAGAAATTGTTGAACTGTCTACTTCATTGGTTACAGTAAATTGACATTCTCATTAAAAACATGAGTTCACTTTTTTCCAAATTGTCGATGGTTTTTTGGTCAGTATATTGGATTATTGCCATTTTGTTGTGCTCATGATGGTTTAACTTACATTTCCCTAGTTATGTAAGATGTAGAATTTCTTTTTATTACATGCTAAATAGTAATTTGTAAATTTTCACAGGAAAATGGCAACTGAAATATTTTGCCCACTTTTATTTGGGTTTCTTTTATGATTCTGTTGTGTGAGAACTTTTCATATCATGAATATTTGTGCCACATTGTATACATTACTTTGAATATTTCCATGCTGGCTAAAATGATTCTTCCTCATAACGGCAGAAGACAGGAGCCTACCACACATTTTTGTCTGAGGATTCTGTGGCCAAGGCTGCTGTGCAGGTCCCTTTCTTAGCCTAGGAATCCATACAGATCCCTGGAGCTACAGGGAGGTCCCTGGTTCCACACTAGAAGCTGCCCACATTGTTTTTCATGCAACTATTTCTCGCTTCTAAGTAGTAGCAGCAGACGGGCTGCCCCCTTGTTTCCAGTCTCACTGTCCACCTAGAGGAGCTGCCTGTTTTGAGGGTAGAGGACTGCTTCGTTGTCACTGGCTACAAGAACTAGTGACAAAACATGGAGCCACTGCAGAAATTCTGCCCCACACCATATCTTAATAAAGCTTTCCTTTTTTCTGTTTGCTGGATGCATTTATTAGTATTAAATAATTTTAATGAAGAAGTTAATAATATGCACAGTGTATTTGCAGTATTTGTTTTCTAGCTTGTTATTTGGCATGTGATTTTACTTATTTTTAGCATAGATTTTATATCTAATGATCAATTTGTTCTTTATGTTTAAAATTTCATATACCGTGCAAAAATAAAAATTTTGTTTAATTAATACTGCATTTTGGTCAATATATCAAGTTTTTGTTTTTCTCTTGAGAAAGATATCTACATATTTGTATTGTAGGCACAAATTTAATAGTTAAATATATAAATCTCTCTATATGTACAAATATAAATACAGATACAAAAATATCACATTCTCATTTATTTTAATTTAATTATGCAAAAACTTCATGGAGATGATCACTTCACTTTAATTTGATTACACACTGAAAAAGATGAAGGAGAATACATTTATTTCAAAACTTATTGGGTAGTTGTCCTACACTTTTGTAAATAGATCTCATTTAATCCAAATATATGTGATTATTTTACTAGTTTGGCCTTTGTCCTTTTAATTTACCTGTATCCTTTAAAATTTTATGAATATTTTTCTTTTACAAGCTATTATTAAAATATATAGTTAGATATTTTATTCTTTCTAAAAATTCAAATATTAATTGATACATTATGAATACACATCATCATCACATTCAACATTGGGAGTTTGTACCAGAATATGACATGACTTGAATCTCATTTTCCCCCTTCCCCCACCCACCCTGCAACCCCCTATTCATATATATATATATATATATATATATATATATATATATATATATATATATATATGTTTTGTTTCCTTTTTTTATTACTATCACCCTTTTTCCCTCATTGTTTACCCCTATTTCATTCTTAATTGTATTTATTTTTTCTTAATAACCTCATTTTCCTTGCTGATATGTAAAACATGTTATTTTATCTCATGATAAATTTTCCTAAATATGATCATTTCAAGTAGTTATTTTCAGCTGTGATTCTACATTTTTTGTTTTGTCTTTTAAAATATCCTTTGTAGATTTACAATGCTTTCCTATAATTTTAACTGTTGGTCTAAATACCTATGGTATGCTCTCATCTATTTCCAACATTATCAGTGTTGACAATAATTAATGGTCCTGTACTACTCGATGAGTGTACAGTGTTTTATTTGATACCAAATATTTTAAGTTTTCTAATCCAATATGTAATTTTCAATTTTGGTTTTCACATCATTGTTCTTATATTTAAGAATTATCTTCATTTTAAAGGTGGTCATTATCTATTTGCTTTATTGCATGTGTGATTTATTTTTTTAATTATCTTTATTGGTACATTAAATATACACATCATGATTGCACTCCATAATGAGGATTTGTACCAGTATAAGACACAACTTAATTCTCATTTTTTCCCATAGCCCCACCCACCCTACCACCCCCCCATATATATAAAATTTGTTTCCTTACTCTTTTGTTACAATCTCAACATTGTTTGCGTGTGTGATTTTTGAAGTAATACATATGCGTCATCTCATTCTTTCTGTCATTGTAGCTTGTCTTATTCCTCTTCATTTTTCTTTACCTTTACTTTGCAATAGTACGTAATATTCATGCTAAATTTGAGGACATTACTTTTTGCTTTCATTTAACACTAATTCATATTAATACTAACTTAATTCTAAATGAGTACCTCCCACCAGGTATTAATCTTTCTATTATCATTTTTTAGTGAAAAATGTGATTCTGTATTAATTTCTTAATGATAGGATTATGGAAAACTATATTATTGTGCTTCTGAAAACATGAAAATATCTGTTGTCTTTCCTTTTATAAGTTAATAATGACTACTTGATTTATAAAACACTAAAGATCCTACATTTTCTCCCAGAGGTCTGTGTATTTTAAAAAGTCCTTATGTCAAATGTCTTATAGAAGAATAAAAGCAGTTGAATCATACTACTCCCTAATTTTCTCATTTAGGTGTTAGGGCTTTAAGATGGCTTATAATTGTTGAATTTTGAGTTGTAATTTGTTTTATATTATATTGATATTTATGAATGGAAATTAATGTTTTTTTCTGGTGTTAATTCTTCACTTTAAACTCTAGAATCAACCTCAGATTCTAACTGAATTCTCATTGTTGATACTTTTCTTGAACTATATTTTAAAAATGATTTCTTCCATTCTTCCATTCAGAATATTAGCTTTAAATATATTGAATTGTAATTTTACTTTTTCTGTTATTCATTTCTCAGTATTTTTTAAAATTTCCTTTCTATTTTTGCAAAAGATATACATTTTAAAATTATAATTATTTCACTATTTTCACTAATATTTTCCATTTAAAATGTCTATCAAAAATGTGACTTTAGAGACTATCTTCCTATTATCTCACTCTACCTTTTTACTTCTCAAGTAATTTTTTTGTTTGGATTTTTTCTTTCATACATTTTGACTTTTCAAATATATCTAACCTTGAGACTTAATTTTTCCTTCATATTCCAAACATTGGATAATTACTCCATGGGGTAGTTATCAAGAATATGTAAAATGTGCAATCATAAAGTCAACATTTGGATTTTATTCTACTTCAGATTTTAATGGCTTTTATTCCTCTGCAAAACCAACAAAATGGAGAATTCTGCAGGATTAAAACAATAGCATGATATTTATTAAAACAGTAATATAATTATTGAAAAGTAAACTTGTTTATTTACTTGTTAGTAGTTGTATCAATCAAGATAGTGTCCACCCCACTGAAAATTATAGAAAAAAAAATGTGTATCATCAGTAACGTTGAAAACTGAATAGTTCCAACCAATATGGGAAAGTGCTGAAAGTTGTTTGAGAAATTTTGAATTTGAAAAGAGCAATACAAATAGAAGATGAGATCAGATGCTCCCCAGATTTGTATTTATTGTTTCAACTTGCCAGCCATTGAGGGATAAAGGAAATAAAAATACAATACTACAAAATGAGAACATAAGAAATTAATGCATTCTACTCTTTTCATGCATTTTTATAAGAAATCAAATGAATGTGTACAGGAAAACGCAATTTTAAATAATAGGAAATTGATACTTCTTATTTCCCTAAACTTATAACACATTAAAATGAAATTATATATGCAAATTTACATGTAAATTCATGTTTACATTTTTGAAGAAATACTAAAAAATTTTAAACAATGATTCATTCATTTCTCATATATGTGTAGAATATATAATTATATGCAGGTAAGATTTCCTAGATATCAAAAATTAAGAATAGTTTTCTCAAAATTTGGCCTATTTAAAGTTCCTCATATAAATACCATTATTTGTTCATTAAGAATCAATAACTTTATTGAAAAAATCATAACATAGAGTAAAATTATTTTTTAAATTTTTTCTTCAAAATGAGTGTTTCCCGGGACTGAGGAAAAACCCTTGTGATGGACACTTGAGAACTTTTGATTTTCTGGGGGAAGCAATAAGGTTTGTCAACATGAGCAAAAAGAAATTAAGTTCGGTGAGACATACAGCATAGCAGAATCCTTTCCAATACAAATGTGGAGAGAAAGCTGAAAAGCTAAAAGTACCGTGCCTAATTTCTTTCTTTGGGTTGTACAAATATTGTTGCATTATTCCAGGTGTGTTGATGCTTACAAAAGAGTTGCTCACGGAATGGACGCTCTGGTCAATGATTAATAGCATATAATTTCTCATTCTGTTCCTGAAATTTACTCCATGGAAATGAATATGATATTTTGCTTTCTCTCTTGCACTGTCCTCTGATGGGTTTTGAACTATAAATATTTCTGTTATACGCACACGTCTCTCTCACAGTACTAAGTAGAACTGGTACAAAGCATTTGTGACAGTTTGTTAATTTGTATTCCACCCTGTACGGACAGCTGATATTAATATGATGAATTTCAAAACAGATGCTTCCCTTGAAATTATTCTAAATGTTTTCATAACCTCTGTGGACTCTGCATTGGAAATACAATGTTTATAAAGCTGTACTGTGACACAGTTTATATCAAAGTAAATAAGATAGAAAATATTACAGTAAAGCATCTTAGCCTTGGTCCCTGTTCTAAGAGAATTAGACAATTTCTTTTATTATTTCACCATTTACTACTTCTTAAAAGTTTTTTGAGTGCATAGCATTGTATGTTTTATTCAGTTACCATAATTTTAATGTAAATTAACAAAAAGTAAACTGGTGAAGAATTTGGTGATGATAATCCTGTGGTGTCTATATTCAAGAGCAATGTCTCATTTGAATGTGTAGACAAGAATAGTGATTTCTGTATACAAAAACTAGAAATATCATTTTTATGTATATGAGGGAAAACATTGGGAAATTGGCAAAGTTATAGAATGTAATACTAAGTATAACCCGTACTGTAGAGTTGATTGTCTTTAAAGGTACATTGGTTTTTTAAAAAATTCTTTTCATTCTCTATTTCTTAAAAAGATTCAAGTACAAGTATTTGAATTTAGACAATCAAGTATCTCTGTTTGTAAAGTGAAGTTGGGAGAGGGAAAAAAGTGTAGAATGTATTGGTGTAAAAGATTGTCAATAAAGAAAAGTATCACGAGATTCTACACTATGGGGATCGCAGGTGTGATGAGGCCCTCTCTATAGAGAATGTATAAGAAAAAAGTAATTTGACTTCATCCCTTTATCAAAAGAGTACTGGTTGTCACTTTCTGTTTTACAAGCATAATATAATTTCTATTCATGTCGTAAGATTATGAATTGGTTTGGGCACAATCAAAGAGATACTAAATCATGTTCACCATCATTCTACTATTGCACAATCATTTTGTATTGTTGTGTAAGAATAATTCATTAATTCATGCTATTATCATTTATAATATTTAAAGTGATAAGAGCATGCCTTAATTATGTGTTATACAATTAGGATTTGGTAAACAACTGGCTTGACACATACAATCTGCACATATTATGTAAAT
This sequence comes from Petromus typicus, assembly GCA_004026965.1. Classification (NCBI taxonomy): domain Eukaryota; kingdom Metazoa; phylum Chordata; class Mammalia; order Rodentia; family Petromuridae; genus Petromus; species Petromus typicus. The sequence goes on from PVIR01019595.1 coordinate 16,915, forward strand.
CATACTACACATAATTGTCACTGAAGAATTTTCTGCAAGTCAATTGATATGATAAAATATGAGCTAGGGAAGTAATTGCTTTTAATTGTCTATACAAGGAGGCCAACATTTCATGTCATTTGTATAGTGTCAGATGTGCAGAATCTAACAAGGTAAGGGACACAAGCAGGTATTTGAATTTTGCTCTTTCCCCTTCTTTGAGAAATATTTGTATATTTTCTGTAAAATGTGACAAAATACAAAGATGTTTAATGTTGTTGGTAAAATGCATCACAGTACAAGGCACATTGCATTAATCCCTCTCAAAGACTCTCCCCATTTCTCAACACATTCATCTCACATTCTTACCACATGAAAGCCCTCCTTAGTGTCTTTAGTTTCTGTGTTGTGGCTGCCTGAGTTGATGAAAATATTTATCTTTTGTGATTATTTTGACTTTGAGGAATAGCCAGAATTGGAAGGCAAGGGCATTTGATAGGGATTAATGGCAATTCCTTCACTGAAATAAATATTTTATTTAGATGTTCAACATACAGTTTGTTTCTTTGTCCACATGTGTTTAATGTATACATCTTTTAATTTTATTGTGAAAAATAAACAAAAATACTCATATACAATTAAATGGCATAGTACATTTTCTGACCCTTTGTTATTTATGCTTGTAATATTTATTTAGCCCTATTTATTCATCAGCAAAGTGCTGCTGTTGCTCATAGCATATTTTTCAAAGACTCCTTCCATTTCCATTTTCATATATATATATATATATATATATATATGCTTATATCATGTATATCAATACATACTTCACTTTTTACAACTTCAATTTCTCAAGTCATAATGATTAACAATGATAACTTTTGATTAACTACTGTTGACAGAGTGATAACATTGTGATTATAACACATGATTACTTTCCAATTTTCTAAAGAATTATAGTAATCAGAAAAACCAATATACTATGTACATTAGTAAGATTAAACACATTATTTTCATAATTGTAAGTCACCTCCTTCCTTGTGATTATTTCTTTCCAGTAATTAACTTCAAATTGAGTGTGTATTGAGAGTATATTTTTATGGTCTACCATGAAGCATGGAAATTAGTGCTGGCTATAGAGGTTTTAGCTTGTAATTTATGAAAAATATTTTAATGTATTGTCTTATTGTAAGCTGTCTTATATAAAATATATAATTATTTCAAAGAATTTTTTCAAATTCAAATATGTTAAGAAAATAAATAATAAATTTACTTGTTTTATTAAGTCCTTTTGGTTTATCTCAAGATTCATACTTTTTGGACATACTACTACACATCAAATAAGATAGACAAGACTGTCTTCTCCTAAGTGGGTCATAAGTTATTAATACTAATTCCATGAAGCCAAGGCAATCTTCTTATTCATACAACAAATCCAAATTCCAACATCTCCTTCTTAGTATTTGCCTAACTTCCTCATGAATCATTGTCTTCTATTCAACTCTAGCATACTCTAGTCACATATCCTAAATTTAACAAATATGGTAGGGCTTGACTTCTGGTGTTGCATAACAGAAAATTACCCTCAAATGGTTCATTTATGAGGATTTTCTAGTTTCTTAAAGATCAAGAATCTTATATGTAACACTCAGGTCTATAAATAAAATATTGATAAGACAAGTCTAAATAAGCAACTATCTAGAAGCCACTAGAGAGTAACTATCAAGCAGACTTAACCTTCCTTATAATTCACATTTAGGAAAAAGAGAATCACATTAGATAATTTTCCATTATGGCTCTTTATCCATGACAGGAAATCTGCAGGTTTACTAAATTGAAAAACTGACTTGAGTTCTTTTTTGCAACGCTCTGCAGAATCACAGCTGGGTAGGAAGTGTAAAAATTGCCAAGTAAAAAGAGCCAAACAAGATTTTAAATTTTGTATTTGAACTACATTCAAATCTTTGGCTGATTTCAAGGCTAGATAGGTGGAAAGGGGATTTAGGGCAGCCTGGAGAGACAAAATTACTAAATAAACATGGCTTTTATCCACATACAAGAAGAGCAACCAAGTTAGAAGTTTCAGGTTACCAACATTGATTGTAAACTAAAATATCACACACACACACACACACACACACACACACACACACACACAAGGGTCTCTAAAAATTCACTTAAGCATCCAATCATCGTGTAGACAGACAAATGTGTGTTGTTGTAACCTCACTTGGAAGAAGAGTTCTCTTATTTCATTTTATCTTATCAAAACAACATCCTCTTTATGGTATTTAAATATAATTATCTTCCTAGTGCCTCATTTAAAAGTGTAATTTTGAGACTTTAGCCTTCAAATATAATGACTACCCACCTGTGTGTATGTACAAAAATGATACACATAAGTAAATGCCATGCAATACACATGCATATGTAATGATTTGGAAATATATATCAAAAAGAGGATAATTCAAAAACTGAAGTGTTAATAAGTAGTTTAAAATGAAATGCCAAGTAAACTAATGAGAATAAAATAATTGGAAATATAGGATAAAAATGAGAGGATTCAGAAAACAAGTTCAAAAATAATAGAAATAAATTTAAGCAGATTAATTTGATTCTATCCAAAGTTGAGAAACTATAAATATTTCAAGCTTAGGTTTTTCCAGTACTCAAGTCCGAACAATTATCATATCTTTCATTAAAAGTGTGATTGAATATAAAAACATGGTTAATTAGCAGCTCAAAACACTGTGTCATATCTGTGTACACCTCAAGTATACCTTGCATCCTGACTTGCACAATACAAAGCTACAGAACCAGATGTCTTGCTTTATGGAAATAAGTCCTTACTGTTTCAACAAGGTCACTTACCCAACACTGGCTAACTTCCTGTCCTAAGTGTGCACACAGCTGTCAGGACAATCTGGAGCAGGAGATGGGATCATGCTTATGATTCAGTACTCTATGCCTTTGCCTTTTATTTCTACCTCAAAGTGTTATGTGCAACGTTTCAGTGCTGACCTTCATGGTTAGAGCCATCAAGAGACAGTTATGTTAACATAAGACAGTGAGGACAGCAGATGTGGTTGGGTTAGTGCCCTTCTGAGCTGTAGAGTGATGAGATCTCTCTTCCACGTGAGGATACAAGAAAGGAGCTGCACAAATTAAAAAATAAAAAGGGCTCTGAGTAGACAGTAAATCTGATCACAATGTGATCTTGGACTTCCCTGGGTCTGGCACTGCAAAGAATATGTGTTTCTGGTTCAAACTACCAAATCTAGGAGTGAATGTTGTTGAAGCCATCTGGTTGCTGGCATTTTCTTACAACAGTTCAAGCCAAAATATTCTGCCTACTATCAAATTTGTTCTATTTTCAACATTGACAATTGGAAAATGTCAAAAAGCAGTAATTATTTTGAGTAGTTTTATGTACCTGATACCCTGAGTATATCTCAGCACCTCCTTGAAACCTACAATTTTCTCACAACAGAGGATTTGTGAATAATAGGAATAAAATTCAGGTGAGCAATAGAAACAAAATTTAAGTAATTCATTATAAATTATAAGTTATGCAATGAAAGAAATGCAATGATTACATGTATGCATAGCATATATTAAAATGCCTTGAATATAGGATTTTAACATTTATATTCAAATTTTAAAAGTGATATATAGTCTTTCTCCACTCAAAGCAGTTTAGCTGTCATCTTGAAAATCAAGTGGCTGTTTTTGTCAATGAGATATGTCTTTTCACCTAGAGAAATCCACATTTATTTTGCTCAGTGCTGTGAAGGTTAGAATTGAAATATATCTTTGCAATGTACCTAAGATGTAATGCAATGTATGAATTTATAGAGCAAAATGAATGATGAGCATAGTGCCTAACGACTGTCCCCATAATTTACTCTTTGGTGGCAGCTCCGCCACCATAACCTGCTGACCATTCCTGAAGTGTGGAGAGGTGTCTTCAGGGGAAGGTGATGCGCTGATCCACTGGGTGAGCGATTCAGTGCGTGAGGGATGCATGCTCAGCTATGTGAGACATTTATTTCCACTAGCCCTTCCTCTAACTGACCATTGAAATGAATTTCTTCAAAAAGCTGTGAGAATGGAAAAGATAGGATGTAGACAGTCACTTTTTATATTGAACTATAAGAAAAATGAACACCTTACTTCCCTCATTTTAATTTTATTGGGTCCAGAATTTAAATAATCACACAGTATTCTGTGCAAAATATCATGAATATGTAGATTAACTTAGTTCTAAATGTATCTCGTGTATACATAAGTGTCTGTGGCCACCCCACTGTGAATGCACTGGGTCTCCAATGATCTCAGAAGCTAAGCATGGTTACTACGTGGATGGGAGATGCTGATATAGATCCAGGAAGTGTGGATAATAGTGAATATGATCATGAATACAAGGAAGTCTATTTTAAGAACCAGAACAGTAATACAATGAACATTAGAGATAACATGTGCAGTATTTATGGCACTAAAGAATTGCTGATCCTCTGCTTAATTTTGGCTATATAGTGGGTTCCAATCGCAAGAGGAAAAAGATTAAACATATGATATCATTCAAGTGTAATTATACCCATACTAATATTTAATGAGGGATTTAATCATAAAACGTTTGGTTATAAACCAGAATAATAAATAAGAAAAAATAGTCACATATATACTAAAATGGAGCAATAACATTCAATGAATTAAGTCATCCTTTGTAATAAGACAAAGATTCAGACAAGGAAAAAACAAAACAACGTGAATTGAGAGTGGCTAGCCAACAGACACTACTTAGGAGTATTTCTCAAATATAATAAATATTAGTGAAAAAGAATACTAGAAAATGTATCTGTTTGGGGTAAACAAGGGATAATAAGATATTTTTGTTTTTATCAGTGAATCAGATATGAAGTAGTCAACAAGAACAAGGAGAGAAGAAAATGGGATAGAAACTAAGGGAAAACTGAGGAATATTTAAACCCAAGGAACCATGAAATAAATTATTTTAAAGCTTTATATATCAGTTGAGTAGGAAATTATAAGCATGTTTATGAGGTAAAAAAAATTTGATGTTATAAATTTAAGAAATAAAAATGTTGAGATCATAATTTTTGAAAGGAATTTTAAAGGCAGAATGCTGTATTATTGGTGTAGTTGTAATTTTTTTTTTTTTTTTTTTTTTTTTTTTTTTTGAGACAGGGTCTAGCTTTGTAGTTCAGGCTGGCCCTGAGCTGAGCCTCCAGCTCACATCACAGCAATCCTCCTGCCTCTGCCTCCTGAGTGCTGGAATTACAGGCGTGAGCCACCACACCTGGCTCTGTGTTATGTGGTACTGATTGCTGCTGGGCGTGAGTCTCCACACCCAGTATTGTATGTGGTTACCAGGGGGTTGATCCTAGGCCCTTGCACTTGCAAGACAGGCACCAGAATCATTCAGCTAATTCTATGCCCTGTAATATTTTGTTTTGAGACAAGGTCACACTTTGTAGTTCAGGCTGACCCTGAGCTCACTAGATAGCCCAAGTAAGCCTTGAACTCACATCTATTCTCCTGCTTCTGCCCGCCCCAAGTACTGGAATTACAGGTGTGAGCCACCATGCCTGGCATTATCAAATAAAATTTTAAAAAACAAAATCAATCATATTGGTATAGTTGTTTTGTTTTGGTAGAGATTTAGGAGAAACATTTGAAAATGTGTTTGAGACTTTAATTGAGATACAAAAACCACAAATTTATTTCAACTTTCTATAGGATGTAAATTAAGAAATATAGTATATATACAACAAAATCTTGATAAGACTGGAAGGGTTATTTGGAAGGATGTGAAAAAAGAAAACATAATATATTGCTACAATAAAAGGATTAATATATATTGTCATTAAAAGTGCCATCCAGAGTTCTAGAATCTTCCTCAAATTTTGTGCTTCAATGTCTTTATTAGAAATATGCACTTGATTTAAGGAAATTCCTTCATCTCACATGACATATTCTAAAGATTATCCTCACTGATGCTTAAAATATTCAAACTTTTGATAATCATTACTAGTTGGAAATATCTTAAACCACTCACACTCTCATAAAGAATCAGAAATACTTGCTGAAAATTTCCATACACTTATAATTAATGAGATTATATTATTTCAGAAGGCATGAAAAAGTCATTTGAACCTATATTAAGACTACTAATTATTTGTAAATCTACCCAAAACACTGACTGTTTAGAATAACAACAGAAGTTTATGGATATTAAATTTATTAAGATAATTGAAAATTCATTCTTCTATCTGTATGCTTTATTTCTGGCTCACAGAACACAAGGAAATCTGCTGAATAATTTCGATATGTTCCAGCAGGAGTCATAAAAACCAAAGTATGTATAAATAGAAGGCTGAGAATAGGAATAAGCGAGATATTCCTCAAAGGGGAAGAGAGAGATGGAAGGAGGTTGGGATGGAGAGGCAGGAAGGAGGAGTTTTTAAAAATTGAAGAAGAGTGGAAATAAAGCTTTTGAAAATGGGCAAGGGAAAAAGAATTGGAGTAAAGAGGGAAAGATGGAGAATCACGGGGCAGAAAAACAAATCCAGCATGTTATGCACCTGTACAACCTTCCCCCAGTGAACCTAATCATTACACCCTACAAACATGAACTAATAAAAAATCACTGAGTCTCCGTCTGATCCTCTAAATTGCAGCCAACAATCTAAGCAATTTCTTTGAACTTGGGAAATATAATCTTTTCTCTGTCTTAGAACACACATTATATGCTATGACATAAGTTTTGTTTGTTTTTTGTTTTGTTTTGTTTTGTTTTGCTTTGCTTTACCCAGAAGTAACACATTGCCTTCTAGATTTGCTAGCAAAGCCAACTACGTGGAATCATAACATTTGCGCAGTCTCCTTTATAGAAATCGGGACAATGTGCTGCAGCTGACTTTTTTAATAAGCTACATGCTGACAGTCCCTGGTCCTCTTGACCCTGTCTCCCCAGACCCAGAGACTAACCTTCCTGCAGGAGTATGGCAGCCTGTGCTCACCTCCTAGCATTGACAATAACTGCTTCTCTGAACAATTCAGCGATTTGGAAGTTGTCTTCCTTGTCTCTGTCCCTACAGAGGGTACTTCTAAAGGGGCCTTCCAGCCCCTGACTCTCCTGGCATCTGACCGGGATGACTCCTGCAACCCAATTCCAACTCCATTTGTCTCTGGGACCGCTTCTGCATCATGTGCTTCCTCCAGTGTTTTACTCCCTAGAACAGTTCCCACAAAGGTCTCCTGCATGTACGTTTCGGACTGTTCTGTAAGGAGACCAATGTAAGGCATTTCATTCTCAGGGTCTGAGGAAACCAATCCCAGGGTATAACTGTGCCTTTGTCTGCACACCACTAGCAGACATGAGGACCAGACCACTGGCCACTCATTACATCTGGAAAGTTCTCCTCAAAGGCAGTCACTGTAGTGGTTGTGCTTCCTGTAATATCATCAGCTAAGATGGAATAGCAGTGGAGGCTGCCTAACTGCTGGGCCCCTGGGGAAAATAATACTTACAGGATTGAAATAGTAAAACAACTTTTTATTATTGCCAGTTTATGAGAGGTATACACATCAGAGGGGCCAACAAAAAATTTGTCCTGCCAGTTAACAGCTAATAGAAGCTACTTTTTGAGCCCAGGATTTAAATGGTAAAAAAGTAAAGCTCTACAGAAAATTGACATTTTCTTCTATGTGGTATGCTTCTGACTAACTAGGAAGAATTGTAAAGGAGATCTGGGAAGGGCTGATAGATGTCTCTGGGTAAAAGTGCTTGTGGATCATGACACACGAGTCATCCATCCTGTCCTGGGCCTGTGAAAATAATCTTATCCTTTCTGGTCAAAGCTGACTCTTGCTGAACAAACTCAGATCTTTACCTTGTCAAATAATGTAAGTACTCAGCAGGGTCTACCACCACCTCTCAACCACAAAATCGTTAATTAATTGACCTCAAATCATTACTTAAGACACAACAGGGACAGTTTCCTACAGAGAAGTTCAGGCTGCTGGAGCCTGAAAAATAAGAATGCTACGTTTCCTGGATCCACAATGGCACGTAATATTCACAGCGGTAGGAAATGATTGCCATGATAGATATTCCCCTTTTCTATAGGATTCCCGGCTTTATTAAGGACCTTGGGACAGTGGTAGAACCGAGGGTACACTTGTTCCCACACTTATTCTGGTTCTGGCAAGTTTATAACTAGACAAACTCTAAATGAGTGAAAGAGGAAATCCCAGGTCTTCAGTGAAAATCATGGAAGAAAAATTTTAAAATGTTTCTGGAAATGGGCAGCATATCTCAAAAGGCTGAAAAACATTTCATCTATTTGTCAAGTGTGCGACAACCTGGAAGTCATTTACCATCATTTACCAAAGTGACTATAGAGGGACTGGCACCTGGGAGGAGGTCTGCGGTCATCTACTTTTAGGGGCTAGCGTTGGGAGAAGATGCCGCTGGACAGGTCTTCCTCTGTGAAAGAAAGAAAGAAAGAAAGAAAGAAAGAAAGAAAGAAAGAAAGAAAGAAAGAAAGAAAGAAAGAAAGAGGAAGGAAGAAAGAGAGAGAGAGAAAGAAAGAAAGAAAGAGAGAGAGAGAAAGAAAGAAAGAGAGAGAAAGAAAGAAAGAAAGAAAGAAAGAAAGAAAGAAAGAAAGAAAGAAAGGAAGAAAGAAAGAAAGAAAGAGGACAGGATCCCAAGAAATAAAATTCCACAACAACCTTTCATCTTAAAAAATAGAGAGAATTATTTTAATAAGCAGCAATGACAAAGCGGCAGCCAGAGGCTGGTCTTACTGAGCCGTTAGGAGAGCCGTGACAGCAGGTCCCCTGGAGATGTGGAGGATGGACAAGGACAAGGACATCTTTTAGTCCTCACAATCAAAATAAATCAAGGATGACCTAACTCATGAAACTAAAACAGTTGGCAATAGAAGTACAAAGTAATGATATTTTTCTGCCTTTCTAACCTGAATGTATTTTTAGTTTGAGAACAAAGTAGCAGATTAGTCTGTATCCCTGAGGAAAGAACTTTCATTGCCACATAAAATGCTAGATTATACACCAGGAGTTACAGGACTTGACAAACCATCTCTGGCACAATGCATGGGTTTAATGACTTGCCCAATATTTTTCTATTCAAGGAAAATGGAAGATGTGCAGCCACTATGGCCATGGAACAACTTCTGTGAATTCAGGGGCCTGTGTTTTCCTTTCTGCACCACTTTACTTTCTTCTTCCTGGGGCAGGCTCTGTACCTGTTCAGACGAGGGCAGGTTTTGCTGACTCACACATACAGAAAAAAAAAAAAAATCTGTACAGCATCTATACAGCGCTCCCGTCATGGTGAAGGTAGTTAATAGGGACTGGCAACACGGGGGTAGCACAGGCTGCAAAACTAATTATTCAGCCTGTCCTATTAGAATCAAAGACTATTAAATGGGCAGTTTCTTGTGTTTTCAGTCAATGAAATTTAATTCTTGCAGTAACTCTGGGAAGTACTGAAGGTTTAGAATTCTATTGTCTCTAGGAACAACAACAACAACAACAACAACAAAAACACTGATTAATATAATTGCCTTAAAGGGAGAGAATTTGCTTAGTAAGTACTTACTGCTGTTTTTGAGAAGGGAGAGCGGAGGTGAAAAGTAGGCTACTATCTTGGAATGACAAGAACATTCACAAGTCTAGAATTTTCAGCAAGCCACACTGGTGTGTGTTTGGGAGCCGGCTTCAGCCCTGCCTGCCTGTGCTCCCGCAGGTCAACCTGCCAGGACCTAACGCCTGGCGACTCCATGAAGCTTTTTGCCCACCCTGACAGCAAGGGATAATCTGCAAGGGAGAATCAGTCTAATAAACAAAATTTCCCCAGAATCACACAGAATGTAATATAAAGATTCCACAAAAGTAATCCAGGGTGATTTTACCAAAAAAAGGGAGAAATAGATGTTTTATAGAAAGAGCCCACATACGGGGTGTTGGAGATGGTATCAGGAAGAGGAAGTATATTAATTTCGGCCAAGGTGATCAGTGTGCAGTCATTTCCAAACTTGGTTCTATTTTTCTCTGTACATTGCTTATAAAGCAAAGACCAACACGTAGATCTCAAAGTACTGTTTCAGTAACCAGTTAACTTTGAACAGATGTCTCGACTTCAGTGAATTATGTAAGCATCCCACGTGATTGTCAAAGTCATATTTTTTAAAATGAGAATCTATGTAATGGGATCTGGGATGGATACAGAGGCGGGGGGATGGTTAAGGGGCTGCTTGTGAATGATATGAAGATTCTAAGACAGAAAACAAACACAAGATTGTGAAAAGGAAAGAAAAATCAAAAAGCAAAGTATGCATATGCTTAATTGCAGGTCATGACCAATCTGATGGGTAGCTGTGAAAGGAGAGTGACAAAAGACAAATAGAAGAGTTCCTGAGTGAAGATGGGGATGTACTAGTGATCTTACAAAACTAATAAAATTCAGTGAGACAGTGAATGTGAAATAGCTCAAAATGTTGACTGGCACGCAGTATATGCAATATGTGCTAACAATTTTTTATTATATCTGTACAATATAGGAACATTTTACCAACGATTTTATTTTATTTTTATTTTTATTATTTGTTTTATTTTTTTTAAGGTTTTTTGAGACAGGGTCTCGCTTTGTGGTTCAGGCTGGCCCTGAGCTCAGCTTCAAACTCACATCACAGAAATCCTCCTGCCTCTGCCTCTCGAGTGCTGGGATTACAGGCGTGAGCCACCACGCCCAGCACTGAGGTATGTGGTACTGATTTCTGCTGGGCGTGAGTCTCCACGCCGTATATGGTATGTGGTTACCGGGGATCGAACCCAGCCCCTTGCACTTGCAAGACAGGCTCCGGAACCACTGAGCTAAATCCCTGGCCCTTACCAACTATTTTAAAATTACTGCTCTTGGTTAATATCTGACTACTATGAAGGTAGATCCAGGTCAAAGACTGCAAAGTGAGAGGCAATTTATAGGATAAAATTGCTCCTTCAGTCTTCCAGAAAGGAGAACATGATGGGAGCGAAATACGGCTCCCATCAGCACGGTCCCAGAAGGTAATGCGGGAGACGCTGCACCTGAGTCAGCAGGAAAGTGAATCGGAGAAGTCAAAGTCAGAGAAGAAAGTGTAGAGTCCAAGGAAGGAGTGAGGGCGCCACTGCCGACTCTGTGATCCAGGTCAGACACATCTCACTTTGTCGCCCAGGTATTTAGTAAGTTGCTCATGAAAAACTTCTATAAAATTATCCAGTATGTAATAATACCTTTGCCTCTATCTCAGAAGACAAACATTTTTTTCATAAAATAAAAATAATTATAAAACAACTTTATAGGTAGCATGGTCTGCATATTTTGAAATACAGAGAAAAAGAAGATGGAGTAAATCAATGTTTGATGAAGTGATTAAATTAGGAAAAACTCAATAGCACCTAGACACAAAAGTGTAAGACGTACTTTCTGTGAACGACAGAATGTTTATAGCTGTCTTTCATTCTCTGTCTGTGTCTCTGTCTCTGTTTTTCTGTTTCTCTATGTTTCATTTTGCTGATGAACTTTGAGAAGGGTGAAGTATTTGCCTTTATGGAAATTCTGATGACAATTTTAGTATGATAAAATGCAAGCAAATATGTTTTATTTTTATAATGTTCCCATACGTACTCTATACAATTGTATATTTTGCATTACTATACATTCACACTCACTTTACTTTCTTTCAAGATTTCTTAAAACCACTACCCAATTACTTAATTTCTAATTTTAATTAAAGGAAAGACTTTCTCACTACCTTACTTTTAAATAATGAATTTTCAATCTATTGGCAACTCAAAAACAATGAATGTAAATACAAAGCCTGCAGCAGCCCATACACATAAATGGGAAGCCTATTATAAAATCTTAGTCATTAGGAAACAAGAAAAAAAAGTGAATTTTAAAAATCTTTTATATCCAGATATGTACTTCAGTAAAACAAATGTGCTTTGAGTGTCATAATCTCAAACACTGACATTTGGAGGAAGAATTTCAAGTGTGAATAGCCAGGAAGTGTAATGGTTGTCAATACAAACTGATACAATTGATCTTTCTAATGAAAAATCCTGAGATATAATGATAATCGATACTGCTCAGTGAAGCAGTGTATAATGCAGGTTGACTTTCTTAAAGATAAAATTTATATGGAAACACCATCTTAATAAACTTTAAAACATCCATTCCATAAGTGTATGCTAATTCTTTACATTCCGGGACATAGGAACAGATCTGCACATTCAGCCTAATTTTACAGTAAAGTGGATTGAAAAACCAGTTTGTGTTTTTCTGCCAATGCACATTCAGAGGCCTTAAAGAGAGTCCTTTTTTACTCACTAGGTATCAATGTATATTTTTGGAGATGTGACTTTTGCTTTAAAAATTAGCAACAAATCAAATAATTCCAGCAATATGGAAACATGGCCTACCTCCCCATAGCTTCAGTAAGACACGATTCAAGCACCATAAAAGCCACTCCATGTAAAGTACAAATCACTGGTCTACATAGTCACAGAATTAAACAAGAACCACAGTGTGCATCTGGAACATTTCCTCCCCTAAACGAGGCCTCACATCTCCTCACCTCCCTGTGAGCCTGCCCCAGTCAGTTGCTGCTTTCTTTCTGTCCTTACAGATTTTTCTGTGCTATGCACTGCGTGACAGGAATTTTACAGCATAAGATACATTTCACAGACTTGTTAAAGTTAGCACAGTGCTCTCAGGTTCCCACACTGTAAAGTTTCATACCTCATTCACTTTACTGCCAACTAATATTCAGTTGTATGGATGCAATACATTTTATTTACCCACTTTAATGGTGATTGATATTGGGTTATTTCCATTTTATGATTTAGGAAAAGAATTATGAACTATTTTTAAGTGAGCATATAATTTTATTTGTTTTTAGTATATAACTATCTGTGGAATTATTGGGTCCTCTTGTAGCTTTATATCTAAAATTTTAGGAAACTTTCAGATTTTTCAATATGATTTACTATTTTATGATTTATACAGCAATGTGTGAGAGTTCTAAATTCTCCACATACACCTGAATATTGTTATTTTCTAATGTTAGTTGTCCTAATGGGTTGAAAATTATATCTCTCAGTATGGGATTACTGAGGTTAAATATTTTTAATACAAGGTATTGGCCATTTGCATCTATCATCTTTGGAAAATATATTTGTTTAGATATTTTCCTCAATGTTGATTCTGATTAGTTGTCATTTTTCTATTGATGTCTTAGAACTTTTCATTTACCTTTTACAAAAGTCACAAGTCAGATAAATGGCATGTAAATGCCATTGTGCCATATTTGAAAATGTTTTCTACTATTCTATAAATTATTATTTCAGTTTTGGATAGTGTTGCTTAAAACTTAGGCTTTTCTCCAATCTTGATTCCTTTATCCATTTTCTTTTGTCATTTCCACTTGGAGTGTCATATCTATAAAGTACTTGTCTAGAAAAGTTGAAAAATGTTTCTTCAATTTTCTCCCTATACCTTTTACACTTGCATCTCTGGTATATTTAACTTAAATGTTGAGTATATTATGAGATATATGGTGATTTATTTTTGTAATTACTTATTCCATTGCCCCATACCATTTACTACAATGACCATTTTCACTGTTGACATTTTTAGACTTTTGTCAAAAATCAATTAATTACAAACAAATGGTTCATCTTTAAATAGTAAAGTACTATTATATTGACTGATACAGCATGTGGTCTTGATGGATATTACTTCTTGAGTGTTCTGATATAAGTCTTCCATTGTTGTTGTAGTTAAAATATTTTAACATTGCTTTGGTTTTGTATGCATTGGTCTACCTCATTTTTTAGTTTGTTGATATATAACTATTCATAGTATTTCCTTATGTGGTCTTTTTTACCACTCATGTCAGTAGTAATACATTCTATTTCAGTATAATGCTCAATGATTTGAATTGGACTACTTTATTCTTCTTTCTAAATTTAAAATAGTGTTGTTTTATCAAAGAACAAATATTTTATTTCACTGATTTTTTCCATATCATTATCACTCAGATAGTTATTATTGTCTTTTTATTCATTTTTTGTGTGAATTTTATCTCATTACACCAGTATTGTAACATGAAAAGTTAATTCTTAATTTGGAATATTTCTTCCTTGTTAAATTAAACACACATAGATTTAAAAATACCTGTCTGAGAGTTGTTAACTATGTTCAAAGTTTTGATACATTTGCCTTGGACACATTGACAGGCTAATTGGCCCTTTGTACCTGTGGATTCTGCATCCAGAGTCAAACAGTTTCTTTACCTTGAGCATTTGTAGTTGCACTGTCTCAACTATCTTGAGGTCTTTAATATATTCAAAAGGCTATTTTATTTTATTTTATTTTTTGGTATTATGACATTTGGAAAGAGCCCCAAGCCACAAAATGCCTGACTGGGTAAATAGGGTGGATGAGAACACTGCAGGTTTTCAAGAACCCACCTTTCTGGTGAAGAGAGCACCCCAGTGGTGGCCTCTGAATTTTGGATCAGTCCTACAGACACTCACCAAAGTGAGCTTCCAATCCTGCTTCAGAAGGAAGCAAGGAGGATGTGATGAGCTTTTCAGCATGATTAAAAGCAATGCATAACACAATAATACATTTAAAAATATATAAACCACCTATTTGCACGCTTTGTATATTTATATATAACACATGTATGATTAGTAAATATGCATATTTTGTGTATGATACATGTATAATATGCAATATCATACATGTAACATTTATATTGCAATATATAAATATATATGCACTTCTGAAAATCCAAAAATATATTCTTATTGTTTTGTATTATTTTATATTCTTTTTTTTTTTTTTTTTTTTTTTTTTTTTTTTTTTTTTTTTTTTTTTT
>PVIR01019596.1:0-31777 GCA_004026965.1 Petromus typicus
CCCACCAACAGTGGAGAAGGGTTCCTTCTTCTCCGCAGCCTCGCCAACATTTGCCGTTGGCTGAATCTGAAATGGCAGCCATTCTATGTGGAGTGAGATGAAATCTCAATGTTGTTTTCATCTGCATCTCTCGAATGACTAATGATGTTGAGCATTTCTTCATATGCTTCTTAGCTGCTCTTACTTCTTCCTCTGAAAATTCCTCTGTTCATTTCAGATGCCCATTTTTGAATTGGGTCATTAAATTTGGGTGGACTGATTTTTTTGAGCTCTTTATATATTCTAGATAGTAGCCCTTTGTCTGAGGAACAGCTGGTAAAGATTTTTTCCCACATTGTTGGTTGCCTGTTTGCACTGTTGGTGGTTTCCTTTGCTGTTGTCAATTAAGTTTAACAATCTTTTGATTGAGTATTTTGGATATTCTATATGGAGTATCATATCATCAGAAAATAATGACAGTTTAACTTCTTCCTTTACTATCTTTATTGCATTTATTCATTCTGTTGTCTAATTGCTGTTCCAAATGTTTCCAGCACTATATTGAACAGGAGTGGTGAAAGGACATCTTTGTCTTGTTCTTGATATTATTGTGAAAAGTTTCAGTTTTTGACCATTTAGAATAATGCTGGTTGTTGGTTTCTCATAAATTTCTTTGGTTAGGTCTAGATAAAATCCATCTATTCCAATTTTCTGTTGGGTTTTGATCATGAATAGGTATTGGATTTTGTCAAATGTTTTTTCTGCATCTGTTGAGATGACCACATGGTTTTTATCCTTAAGCCAGTTATTATGGTGTATTATTTTTGTTGATGTATGTATGTCCAACCATCCTTGCATTCCCTAGGATGGATTAAACTTGGTCAAAATGCATGATCTTTTTTATAATTATCTGTATTTCTTTACCTGTATCTTGTTGAGGATTTTTGCATCAGTGGTTCATTAGGGAGATTGATTCATATTTCCCTTTTCTGGATAGGTGTTTTTCTTCTCTAGAATCAGTGTAATGGTTGCTTCCAGAAATGAATTTGTGAGATTTGTTTCCCTTTATTGTTGCTTATATTAGTTAAATTTCTTATCTGTTGTGTTGGCAATATTTATTGCAAGTTTCTTTCTTCCTAGTCTTTAGAACTCTTACTAGATGACTAATTTATGAATTGTCTTCTTTAGATCTAAAATGACCATTAAATAGTCTCATTCACTGGCTGTGGTTAATAGGATTCTTTCACTCTTTAAGTGAGTGTTTTTTTTGACATGGTGGACTAGTAGAGGAACTCACTGAGGGCCTCTGTCAGGTTCAAGTACCACTGTTGCACTTACTAACAGTCCAAGGAGAAGATGATGTCTCTGGAGGCTCTACATGCAACAGTCATGCTCTATTTCATCCACAAGGAGTTAGAAATTTGAAGGCCTTATGGTTACACTTCAATATATTTCAACAGGCTTTTATACTACTTACCCAGGTCTCAGGTGTAGTCCAGAATTCAGGGAAGTTCTGGATCTTTCAGTGGAGACAATGGAGCATGTGGACCTTCCTTCAAGCTCCCTCTGTGTGGTCACACTTGGCCCTATTACCTGGTCTCATTCTCCAGGCCTCTGGTACAGTCCAAGATTTAGGACAGTGCAGGACCCAGGAGAGGAGACAATGGTGAGGGTGGAGCTTCCCCTCTAATCTTAGATTTTGAGGAATCTCCACACTGATCTTCACAGTGATTTCACCAGTCTACATTTCCAACAACAGTGGAGAAGTGTTTCTTTCTCCCTGAAGCCACCCCAGCATTTGTTATATGATTACATGACAACCGCCATTCTTTGTGGAGTGAAATGAAATCTCAGTGTAGTATTCACCTGCCCTTCTTGAGTGACCAGTGATGTTAAAAATTTCTTTATGTGTTACTTATATGTTTTTACTTCTTAATCTGAGAAGTACCTGTTCATTTCAAATGTGTATTTTTGAATTATTTCTTTTTCCTTTTTTTTTTCTTTTTTAAGTTTTTTGAGACAGGGTCTCATTTTGTAGTTCAGGCTGGTCCTGAACTCAGCCTTGAAGTTAGAAATCCTCCTGTCTCTTCCTCATGAGTGCTGGGAATACAGGCGTGAGCCACCATATAAGGCTTTGTGATATGTGATACTGATTGCTGGTGGGCATGTGTCAAGTTACATCCATTTGTATCTAAATGACTCAAATTTATCATTCTTTATGGCAGAGTAATTATTCAATTAAAAAGCCACATCTTTATCCAATTTCCTGCTGATAAACTTTTGAAGTGTTGTAAAGACTTAGCTATTGCAAACTGAGCTGCTATACACATTGGTGCATATAGGTCACTGTGATATAAATCAGTTAATTCTTTCATGTGTATACCTATCATGGAAATAGAAAGATCAAATGGGACCTCTAATTCTAATTTTTTGAGAAATCTTCAGACTGATCTCTATAGTGGTTGCAGCAATCTACTTTCCCATCAATAATGGTGAAGGGTTCCTTCCTCCTCGCAGCTCGCCAGGATTTGTTGTTTGTTGACTTCATGATGGCAGCCATTCTTCATGGTGTGAAGTAGAATCTCAGTGTTGTTTTTATCTACATGTCTTGAATCACCAGTGATGTCAAACATTTCTTCATATGTTTCCTCATGGCTTTTTCTTCTTCCTCTGAAAAGTGTTTTTTTATTTCAGATGCCCATTTTGGGACTGGGCTTTGAAATTGGGAAAGCTGATTTTTTTTTGACAGGGTCTTGCTTTTGTAGTTCAGGCTGGCTCTGAGCTCAGCCTCAAACTTACATCACAGCAATCCTCCTGCCTCTGCCTCCCGAGTGCTGGGATTACAGGTGTGAGCCACCACACCTGGCACTGTGGTATGTGGCACTGGTTGCTGCTGGGGTGAGTCTCCACACCCAGTATTGTATGTGGTTACTGGGGGACTGAACCTGGGTCCTTGTGCTTGCAAGACAGGTGCCGGAACCACTGAGCTAACTCCCCAGCCCTGGAAAAGCTGATTTTTAAAAAGTTGTTTTTAGACTCTAGATAGTAACCTCTTTTCTTAGACACTGCTGGTAAAACTTTTGTCCATATTAGAAGTTGTGTTTTTACTTTGCAGATGGTTTATGTTGCTGTGCAGAAGCATTTTAATAAAATGAGATCCCAGTTATTAATTCCTTCTGCTTGTTCCTTTGTGCAGAGTTTTTGTTCACAAAGTCTTTCCCTATGCTAGTGTCTTCAAGAGTTCTACATAGCCTATTTTCAAGCCAAATAAATAAATGTTTCTGTTTTAATATTTAGGTTTCTAATTCACCTTAATTTTAATTTAGTCCATGGTAAAAGAGAAAGGCTTAGCTTTAGTCTTTTTCAGGCTGAAACTCAGTTTTATCATCACCATTTGGTAAAGAGGCTATCTCTCCTCCATTGAAAGTGTTTGACCCCTAGAAAAAGATATTTAAATAAGATAAACAAAATCACTGATACAAAAATTCATCATTTCGGGCCGGGGAGTTAGCTCAGTGGTTCCGGCGCCTGTCTTGCAAGCACAAGGACCCGGGTTCGATTCCCCGGTAACCACATAACAATACTGGGTGTGGAGACCCACCCCCACACCCAGCAGCAACCAGTACCACATACCACAGTGCCGGGCGTGGTGGCTCACGCCTGTAATCCCAGCACTTGGGAGGCAGAGGCAGGAGGATTGTGATGTGAGTTGGAGGCTGAGCTCAGGGCCAGCCTGAATCACAAAGCGAGACCCTGTCTCAAAAAAACCTAAAAAAAAAAAAATTCATCATTTCACTCCACAGAATAATCCTTAATATATAAATTCAATTTATTGTTGTATTAAATATGCTGTATTGAATATCACGTGAATCAGTCACTCCTAGCATTCTGTATGGAACAAAACAAACAAATTCTGCAAAAAAGTGACTCACAATATTAACTACCAAGTGCAAAAAAGGAAGTACAGACCTGTTTCATAAAATAAATTTTAATCCTCACATTTAAAGCAAAGTTGTTCACAAGAAGTGAAAAAAACAAGTGGAATCTCCATTTCCTTGTGGGCTAGACTGAGCGAGCATGCCAGCTGATGTGCTGTGAGCCCTGGAAACAAGGGCTTCAAGTGCCATTAAGTAATACTCTTTCCTGGAGCTTTCCTGTGATTGGGGTGAGACCAGAAGGCTGTGGAATCTGCATTTCCTTGTGGGCCAGACTGAACACGACTGTTGTATAAGAAAGATCCTCCAGAAACACTACCTACTTGGGTATGGACATTGAGTAAGTGCATCAGCTAGGCTGGAACCCAGACAGAGACCTTCAGTGCATTCCCTTGCTCAACATACCATGTTGAAAAAACACTCACTGGAAGCGTAGGGAAATCCTGTTGACCATAGCCATCAGTGAAGTGGTGGAGTCAGTTTTATTGTAAGATCCTGGCCTCTCACAGAGTTCAAGCCTGTAGGAGTTCACTGAGCTTGACTTATTCATCATACTCAGAACCCAGACCAGAAATGATGAATGTCTCCCTGTGATTAGTCAACTTTGATCTGCATTTTACTGCCCATACCATCTATAAGAGACAACAGATGGGCCCTGTTGTTGGATTCATCCCAGGGATACAAGGATGGTTCAACATATGTAAATCAATAAAAGTAATAAACTATGTTATGAGACTGAAGAACACAAACCATATGGTCATCTCAATAGATTACAAAAAAACCATTCAGCAAAAACATGACACTTTTATAATCAAAATCCCACAGAAAATTAGAATAGATGGATTTTGTCACAACATAAAAGCGGTTTATGAGAAACCAAGAGCTAGCATCACACATGATGGTCAGAAACTCTTCACAGTAAGATCAGGAACAAGAGAAAGATGTCCACTTTTACTACTCCTATTCAATATTGTGCTGGAAACATTAGTCACAGCAGTTAAATGAAAGAAAGAAATAAAAGGATTAAAAATAGGAAAGGAAGGAATTAAGCGGTCATTATTTGCTGAGGATATGATACTCTATATAGAAGCAACCAAAAAAATCTGCTATATTTAATCAGCAAATGTAGTAGCACAGTTGTGTCTGGAACTACAGATGGGCTTGGGTTCTTGACTATAGTCTTCACTTTTGGAGGCTGCAGGGACTCTGGTTGTCCCACATGTTATTATCCTCCAGGGCGGAATTACATCAAGATTTTCACCTGCAAGGATTATTACAGACATTTTTCTGCTCTACATTCTTCGTCTATAAAGACTGTTGCTGGTTTCTGCCCTACACTATGGGAATTTCATTTACATAGTTGCTGGCATTTGTCTCACCTTATGCATGCTGGGATTGTGGTGTGAAAGCTTGGTAAAAAGTAAAAGTGTGATAAGCTCAGGTGATTTGTGTTGTGCTGTCAGAGAGGCAAGGGTCATGATTGGGCTCAATTTATTTCTCTAGGTTTCAATTTTTCCCTGTTGGTGTTTTTTTCACCTTGTACTGTGGTCTCATGGGGGATTTAGGCTTTCTGTGGGGTTTGTGGCTGCTTCCACTTCCCTGTGTACCACATAGGTAGATTATAAATGTCAATCTTAGAAAATCCATAGCCTTTACACAATCAAAAAACTCATTGGGACAGAAATTAGGGAATCAATTCCTTTCACTACAACATCCAAAAACTTAAAATATCCAAGAATCAATCTAGCAAAGGATGTTAAAGACCACTACTCTGAAGACTACAGAATTCTGAAAAGGGAGAATGAAGAAGATATCAGAAAATGAAAAGACATTGCTTGTTCCTGGGTAAGAAGAACCAATGTCATCAAAAAGGCTATACTCACATAATCATTATGTGAATTGAATGCAATCTCAATTGAAATCCCAACAGCATATTTCACAGAGCCAGAGAATACAAAGCAAAAATTCATCTGGCACTACAAGAGACTTAGAATAGCAAAATAAATTCTAGGTGACAAGAATATGGTAAGGGGTATGACAATCTGCAGCATGAAACAAAGCCACGATGATAAAATCAGCATGAGGCAGGCAAGTAACTGATCTGAGGAATAGTGGAACAGATTAGAAGATCCAGAAACAACTCCAAATATACTAAACCACCTCATCTCTGACAAAAAGCCCAATATCAATGAAGAAAAGATAGCCACTTTAACAAATGGTGTTGGAGAAACTAGGTTTCAACCTGCCAAAGAGTAAAGCTATATCTATCTCTTTCACCATGCATTAGACTTAAATCAAAGTGGGTTAGAGACCTAAACATTAAAATAGAAACACCAAATCTGCTATAAAACAGGTTAGATAGAACTCTTGGAGACATTGGCATTGAGAAAGTCTTTATGAAAAAAACCTCTGCAGAGTGAGAATTAGCAGAAGAAATAAACAAGTAGAACCTCATCTTATGAAAAAGCTTCTGAACAGCAGGAGAAACCACCAGAACAAAAGACAACAGACAATATGGAGAAAAAAAATTTCCCAGCTGTTTCTCAGACAGAGTTATTGTCTAAGGTATATAAACAGCTTATAAAAATCAGCTCCCTCCAATTTAAAGATCCAATTCAAAAATGGGGTCTGAAATGAACAGACACTTTTCAGAGGAAGAAGTAGAAGCCTCTAAGAAGCATGAAGAAATGTTCAATACAGCTGATCATTCAAGACATGCATATGAAAACAACACTGGGATTGCATCTCACTTCACAAAGAATGGCTTCTCTCTCAAAATTAACCAACAACAAATGCTGGTGAGGCTTTAAGGAGAAAATAACTCTTCTCCATTGCTGATGGAAATGTAGATTGGTGTGACCAATGTGGATACCAGTGTGGTGATTCCTCAAAACAGTAGTAGTACAGGTTCCATTTGGCCCTGCAATTTCCATACTAGCTATACACATGAAAGAATCACAGCAACATATGTGCACCCATGTTTATAGCAGCTCAGTGTGTGATAGCTAAATCTTGGCCTCAACCCAAATGTCCATCAACTTGAGACTGGAAAAAGAAGATATGATGTTTTTCTTTAACAGTTCAAAGGAGCATTGTTCTGCCATAAAGAATGGTAGCTTTGAATCGTTTGTACTCAAGGGGACGTACCTTGATGACATACTCATAAGTGAAGTAAGTAGTTCACAGGTGTGTAAATAGTGTATCTTTGCTTTGGTATGAGAAACTGAAGGTGAAAATAAGTTGTAAAATATATGACGGACAACGCCGATCATGTTTGCTCGAACACATAGTCCCAGTACTTCAGAGGCAGAAGCAAAAAGATTGCTGTGAGTGTGAGGCTAGCCTGCGCTATATAATGAGTTCAGGACACATCAGAAGTACAAATTAGGTCTCTGTTTCAATAACCAAAAGATAATGTATAATAAATACTGTGAAATAAAAAAAGTATTCAAAGGGAAAAGGGAGGTCCAGATAAGTAAATAAGAGAAAGAAAACATTTAGTGGTAAAAAATGGAAGCAATTCTTATGTATAAGGCAGGTAGGAGTTGTGTGTGGGCAGAACAATGGAGAAAAAGTGAGAATCAAGTCATGTGTTGTAGTGGTACAAATTGTCAATGTTGATTGTGATAATAAGGATGTATATAAAATATATCAATAAAATTAATTTAGAGGAAAAATAAAATCATAATAAATAAAATAAATGATAAAATAAACTAAAATACAATATTAAACATATAAATATATGCAGGAAAGATGTAAAAACAATGTAATGATCAGTAGACAAAAGTCAAAAGATAAATAAGGAAGTAAACGATAATGAAAAGAGATGAAACTGATTGAGAAGGAAATGTGGAACATACGACAAAATCAGGTAATATAATCAAACTTAAGCAATCATATGATGATTTATCACATAATTTATAAAAGAAATTTTTTTCAGAATAAAATTCAACTTGAAAAGTGATCATTTGAGGCATTTGAAACATTGAGAGTATTATGTGGAAAAGTAAGAGACAGTTGATTTTTGAAAATATGTTATGCCTTCATTTAATACTTAAAACATTGCATATTTGCCCCAGAAGCACTATATTCAGGAAAATATATATATATATCTAGTAAGTTCTCTTTTTGGGAGAATGTATTTTATCTCTGAAGCCATGCAGAAAATTCCTATCTGGTCTTAACAAAATAATGTAGCACTTAGGGGCAAAGATGCAGCCCAGCAGCCCTGCACTGGAGGCCAAGATGGAGAAGACCTCCATGGCCACCATCACCTTCCCCTTGGTGCTATGATACACAGGCAGGAAGGTCACCCACACACTGCAGAACACCAGCATGCTGAACGTCAGGAACTTGGCTTCGTTGAAAGTGTCTGGCAGATTCCTGGCCAAGAAAGCCACAGTGAAGCTCAGCAGGGCCAGGGAGCCCAGGTATCCCAGGACACAGTAGAAGGCAGTGAGGGAGCCCTTGTTGCACACGATGATGATGTGGCCATGTTCAGAGTGTGCATCTGTGTCAATGAAGGGTGGATTTGTTCCCATCCAGACTCCACAGAGAGTGAGTTGGATCAGGGAGCAGATGGGGATGATGTAGTTAGGTGCCCCTGATATCAGCAACTGCCTCATCCTTCTTCCTGGGGCAGTAAACTTAAAGGCCAGAACCACAGTGACAGTTTTGGCTAAGACAGTGGAAACAGCTACAGTGAACACGACTGCAAATGTGGTCTGCTGGAGGATGCAGGTTGCTGTGTTGGGACGGCCAATGAAGAGTAAGGAGCAGAGGAAGCAGAAGATGAGGGAGATGAGCAGAATGTAGCTGAGAGTCTGGTTGTTGGCCTTGACTATGGCAGTGTCCCGGTGCTTCACAAAGAGTCCAAGAACTAGAGTTGTGACGACAGTGAGACTCATAGCAGTGCCTAATAACATCTTCCCCATGGGTTCTTCAAGAGCCAGAAAAGTCACAGACTTTGAGATGCAGCGATTTTGTTGAATTGCGGCATACTGATTATCAGGACACTTCACACACTGCTCCAGATCTATTGAGAATGTCAAATTTTCATTAGTTCAAGCTCATTATTGCTACCCCATTCACTCAACCATTCATACATACTCATAAAGTTTTTGGAGCTAATATCAAATTTGTTTGTGCTTCTTCTTTTTTTTCATATAATGTTTTTTTCTTCCAGTTTTTAGGACTCCTGATTGAATTCAGGTCCTTTGTACTGAGCTAAATCACCAAGTCTTAACTTATTTTTACATTTTGAAGTACAGTCTTCTTTAGCTATATTTCCCAAACTACACTCAAATTTATAATCCTTTTGCCTTCTAGAATGCTGGGATTCTATGTTTGCATCAACACACCTAGCTTACCCTTCTTTCTTTCTTGTAATCAAGCAAAGAAATGTTACATTTCCAAGATTTGCCGATTAATACTGCCATTTGCTTTATAGTTCTTTATTTTCCAAGTAATAAAATAATCTATCTATGTATACCAAGGCCTTGCAAGCCAGGCCTTATAGATTCATTCAATGAATAACTACTTGATAAACCAAATATTTTTATAAATTCTAGGAATATGATACATTTTATGTTATGTGCATTATTTTATGTTCTCCCATTCCATGAAAGGTTGTAGCTTTCATTAAGAAACATATTGAAATTTATATGGAACTAGTATTTGATATGGAGAATGAATTATAAAATACTAATGTCTTCTAGTTTGTGAGTATTTCCATCTATGAACAAGTTGTCTTCAGAAACGGCTTCAGTTTTATTGTTAGAACATTTTTGTATACTTCAATGTGGTATTAAATGTGGCTGTCACTTGTGGGATATAATTTATTAAATGTTGTTTTTATTTGCCTGTAAATCATGGAAAGCATTTCTAGTTTTTAAAATATTTTTCTTTAAGTGGTATTTCTTTTTTTCACAGATGTAGTGTACTAAATTATATAACATTGTAAGAATTTGGACATGGATTCCCTTCTTAGAATATGAATCAGTTTGTGATAAAATATATCAAGCTAGATTATCAAGGAAAATGGCGTGAAATATAGATTGTATAATGGTGTTGTCAGCTGTAAATAATTTAATTTAGCTTTCCTCTATGTATTAAAATATTTATTTTACTTACTTGGAGTACACAGTATCTATAATCACTGTAGGGAACTAGTATATGTACTGAACACATCTTAATTCTTTTTCTCTCTACTATACTTCCTTTTTATTGTGCCTGTATCCAATTCCTGTATTTATTTTATAAGTTCTCATACATCTAATTAGTATATATACAGATTGACAAGCAGACTAATTGTCAAAACGACATATAAAATGCACGAGACAATAATATTAAATCAAAGTACTCTTGATATAAGGTTCATGTTGAATTACAATAATTTTATTATTCTCTGTTTTGCTGTCCATTATTTTATATTTTATTTCTTACATAGTACTTTCCACAGGAGGAAAACTACAATATTTACCCTCCTGTGTCAGACTGATTTCACTAAACTTAGTTTTGCAACTTTCATCCATTTTCCTACAAATGATTAGTTTATCCTTTACAATAGAGTAGTACTGCATTGTGTATAAACGCCACATTTTCTTTAGCTTTCTTCTTAACATAAATTATTTTCTCACTTTTCACTTTCTCTGAAGATATTTAAGTAAGTCAACATTAGCATGCTGTTTAATGCATTGATACCCAGTTACATCAAAAATAGTGTATATGTGAAGTAATTAGTGAGCATTCCATTAAAATACCTGTCTGCCTATTTCACTGTACGCTGGTATATTTCTGACTTCCATAAAATTCTTTTTTACGATAATTAGTTTATAATGTTATTTTTCTACATACCCATAATATATTTGGTTCCCGAATTTTCCTCCCTTTCCTTCTCACACAGTTCTTTTCCTTTCTTAGATAAATGTCTCCATTTTTATCTCAGCTGTTTTAATTCCACTTATTATGGAGAACATACACTAGTTTTCTTCAAGAGCCTGGCTTATTTTCCTTTACATGAAGATCTTCAGTTTCCTTATTTTCCTCAGAATATCACAACTGGATTTTTCTTGTTGAGAGAATATTTCGTTGTGCATAGATACTGCGTCCTTATATCTATTATCCTGCTAATGTCAAGCTTGGCTGAATCAGTATCTTAGTTATTATACAGTTCAGACGATGGGCATGGTTCTGCAGGTATCTCAATGAAATGTTGACTAATTCCTTCATGTATGTACCATCAATGGGAGGATTGGATATGCAGCAGATATGGTATTTTTAATATTACACGAATGCACATAAAACTAGGGTCAAACATTAAACTAAGGTCTCATATTGCTTAGCAGAACTCTTTGGCTAACATTTCCTGTAGCTTGTGAGTTCCAAGGAATCTTTCAAATATATTAATATGGAACAAGAAACTCTATCTTCATAAGGGAAATTTCCTGTTTACATGTACAAGTGAAATAATGTAAAGTTCTCTTATTATTGTTTTGAAATTTGTCTTTCCCATCTCTATCTAATGCATTGGTTATTGTCAATTTTTTAATGAAAATAAATCAGTTCTGCTATTCTTCATTTGCAATTTCAATTTCTTAACCAGTCTTCTTCCTTTTTTGCAATGCTGGAGAGCAAACTCAGGCCTTTGTCCTTCTAAAGTAGGCATGTTGCCTCTTGAGCTAAAACTCTAGTCCTACCCATTCTTGCTATATTGTTACATCTTACATTATTAAGGTGCAACTCAATCTTTACTTTCATATTATCTATATTTTAAGGATACAAAATTTGATTTTGAGCATTTTAGGTAATACATAAAAGGGAATTGTCCATTTAGGCTACTTCTGTTACTCTTGAACAATTATTTATGTGACCCTAATTATTTTTGGTATAATACTGAGTGAGTCAATTCCTCACTGCTGTGGGAAAATATCCAACATGGAAAGCTTAGAGGTGGACAATTTTATTTTGGTTCAAGTTTTCAGTTCATAGTGAGCTGAATGAAGGAAAAAAATAGCATGGTGGAAGGATCAGGAGAAAACAGAGATGTTCATCTGATGTGAGAAGAGAGGACTGAGACAGAGACAGATAGAGAGACAGAGATAAAAGACAGAAAGAGAAATAGAGAGGGAGAGAGAGAGAGAGAAGGTAGAATTAATCTTCCAGTTGATATGCAGTGTTTATTGTCTCTTCTGACCAGGTCCCTCCTAATAAAATATACAGCAATGGATTAATCAAAGGATTAACTCAGTGTTGAGCACCGCGCCTTTGTAATCCAATAATATTTTGTACACAGAAATGTTTTGGACACATTTATGTAAAATACTAAATAATAATGATATTACCTTTGTGAAAGTGTCTCTGATGTTCTCCCCAAAGTATGGATATGATCAGTCATTAAATCCTCTAGAATGAATGGGTATATTCTCTACAACTCTTTGGGGTAAATTTTTATACATGAGTGTGTTATGTTCTTTACTGGTGTGTAACTTCCTGGATAGCAAATATAGCATTCATGTAACTGATGTCATATTGTACTCTAAGCACACGGTACACAAAAATCATAGTTCTGCCTCAAGACACACAATCTTCTTGTGCACTTCCTACTTTCTGTCCAGATCAATGCTGGGTACTTAAAAATAAAGATATGCTGGAGCTTCATCTCCAGTGTCATTAAAATGAAATTTCATGTCATGTGAGTAGCTGTTGGTCTATAATGCTCTGTGGAAGCTTCAGAGTGCAGATGGAACTCAGAGACTATGGATTGGGAGAAAGGGACTCTTTTTTTTTTTAATTACCTTTATTGGTACATTAAATATACACATCATGATTGCACTCCATAATGGGGATTTGTACCAGTATAAGACACAACTTAATTCTCCTTTTTTCCCATAGCCCCACCCACCCTACCACCCCCCCATATATATAAAATTTGTTTCCTTACTTTTTTGTTACAATCTCAACATTGTCCCCTGAGAAAGGGACTCTTATGAGAAAAAAAATACATTAGGACAGTCCAAAACAGCAAATCCTAGTAGCTAGGGAGAGCTTTGTGTACCCATGAAACCAAATAATCAGCAAGCCTTGACACACTGGCAAAAATTAGCAAGGTCTTTTTCTCAAAACAACCAAAGGAAAAGAGATAGAGACAGAGCTCATTGTAAGGGAACCACTTCATTCAATCCTCACCAATGTTGGAAGGATAAATAAACATAAAATAGAAATGAAAAACTGAGTGTATAAGTATGTATACTTCAGGGGACAGAGAATGTGTCTTTAAAGGGATAACAATATGCAGTAGAAGAAATAAATTTCCCCCTAACAGAATAAAGATTTTTTTTGAGGTGGTTTCATTTTTTTGTATCAGCCTGGCCTTGAGCTCAGCCTTGAACTCATAGCAATCCTCCTGCCTCTGCCTCGCAAGTGCTGGAATTATAGAAGTGAGCCACCATGCCCGACACTGTGGTATGTGGTTCTGATTGCTAGTGAGCATGAATCTCCATGCTGCCATTATTGTCTGTGGTTACCAGTGATCAAACCAGGGCCCTTACACTTGCAAGGCAGGTGCTGAAACCACTGAGCTAAATCCCTGGCCCCAGAAGAAAGATTTTTGCCATCACAGTGCTTTATAATTTTTTTCCATTTCCTGGCTGGGTGGGTTTAATATGCAATAAATGTGGAGAATTTATCTCTAAGACAAACTCTTACCAGTGTTGTTGGAGATTTCATGTTTTGGGCAAGGGTTGCAATCAAAACAACAGGCAGGTTTTCCCTCCTGAGGAGATTTCCTAAAACCAGGATTACAGCTCACACTGCATACAGAGTGGGGAGTCTAAGATAAAAAAATGTATTTATTAGATATAGTAGAATTAGACCATTCTTAGCTGCTCAGTGAGCAGGCCTGGCAGTTCAGCTTGGACCTTCATCTACCCTGAACCGACCCACAGGAAGTGGATCCAGAAGTTCTGGATAGTAATGCAGGCAGGAGCCCTGCAACTGTGCCATGGTTCACCATTCAGAGAATTGGCCCAGTACTTGAGTCGAGACATTCCTAGTGGCCCAGCGACCATCCTCCACTCTGAACTGCCACACACGGAGTGGGCTCAGAAGTTTTTTTACCAAATCAATTGAGTTTATTGTTACATATTAAGAAACATTATGATCACATTTATCATTGAGAATTTGTTTCTGTAAATGATATCTAGTGATTCTTATTTTTACCCATTTCTCTTCTATCCTTTGCATCCCCATCCTCACATACATAGCTTTATTTCAATTTCTTTCATTTTTAGCATCACACTTCTTCTTTCACTTCTTAACCTTTTCCTTCCCTCTCCTCCTCAGTTCCTCTTCCCATTTTATGATTTACTTCCTATTTCATAATACCTGTCATATATTCTGGACTTCCTTTACACCTTCAATTTCTTACACTAAAGAAATAATACACCATTTACATATCTGTGTCCTATGAATTTCACTTTTGAATATGATCTGAGTGTGCATCCTTTACTACAAATGTCTCTAATTTATTATAGTTCATGGCTGAGTAATATTGTATTTTACACCCTCATGCATTGAGGTGGACCAGCAACTCTGCCTAAGGTTATGATAATTCACCTACCTGCTCAGGAATCAGGACCTGCATAGCAGAGTCTTTTGTGGCTATGAAGCTTAAGCTCCATAAAACAGAGCAATGCTGCACAGCAAAGACAGGGCCTTATCACGTCTCCTCCAGGAAAATTGAAGCCCAATGAGAGCAAAAATCCTCTGCAGTAAGACACGCTGGGCTACAGTGGTTGGTGACTTTATTGTTGTCTTCATGTGTCTTGCTTGGTGTTTCAGAACTGAGATAGCCTCAGGGCCCTTACAGACGCAAGGCTAAGTATCAATTATAACTTGAGGATGAGCCAAGAAGTAGTCATTCTTTAAGAATTTTAAATATTAGCAAGAAAGATACTTGCAATAGACCATTTCTAGGCAGCAACCCAGGAATTAAACCAGAAATATCAACCGCAAAAAATAGAAATTAAAAAACCCCACCTAGATAACACCCATATTTGGAATACTTGATCACCAACTGGAAATTTGGGGGTAATCAGATGGAGCAACCTCAAATTCAATCCCTTAGACTTCGTGAACTGGTAACTAAAGAGAATCTGGAAAAAGTGAAATCATAAATAGTCTCTCAGTTAATGAGATAGAGACTTTGGTGAAAGACACTGGTAAAGAAGCAGAGGATTTCAGGACCAGGATGAACTCTCAGCATAAAAAACAAATGGAATCCAATGAACAGACTCAAATGGAAATTCAAGAGGTTAAAAACTTAACTGAAAGTTTATGCAGTAGAATTAGCGAGTTTGAGGACAAAATCTCAGGCATGGAAAACAGGAATTTCATTTGGTGACTAGGAAAGGAAAGATTTCTTAACAGTAGTAAGGGACAGTGAACAGTTAATTCATCAAATGGATAGATGTTGCAAAGAATGAAGTATGAGTGACTGGAATCAATACAGAAAGAGGAGATAATGCAAATAACATAAAAAAACTATTAACAGGTGTAAATGCAGGAAATTTCCTATGCTGGGGAAATTAATTTGATATTCCATTAACTCAGGCACACAGGACTCCACCTAGCCATGATAAAAAAAAGTCCACCCCTAGTTATATAATAGTTAGCAGAAACCCGAGGGAGGAATGAGACTAAAAACAAAGAAAAGAGGCCAGGGATTATCTCAGTGGTTTTGGGTCTGCCTGGCAGGTGTAAAATCTGGAATTAGCTCCCTGGTACCATATAATCCGATGCCAGGTATGATGACTCAGGCCTCTTTTCCTAGAACTTGGGAGGCAGAGGTAGGATGATTGTTACATCATGAGTTCAGGGCCATCCTGAACTACAAAGTGAAACTATTCTTTAAAAGAAAAAAAAACAGGCCATTGTTCACCAATTCTTGACCTTGCACTTCCTTGAAATGTGGACTAAGCCAAAGGCCTGGGGAAACAACTGGGAAAGTGGGGGTGGGCCGAGTAGTGAGGTGTGTCCCAGCAGGAAGGTTCACAAGCATCAATGAATACTGCTCACACCTGCAACTTTCCTGCATTCTGGACTGTGCCAGAAACCTGCTGTAACAGACTTAGTGAGTGGGGCATGGTTGAATCACCCAAAGAACCCTGGGAAGAGGGCCCTGGGAGCTATCAACCAGCACTAAGGCCCACAGCTCTTTTGTGACCAGTGTGTGACCATAAGGTATTGGAATCTCAATTTCCTTGTGGACCAAACTGGACATGGCTGTTACATGGGGTAGAGCCTCCAGAGACACCATTTACTTCTCTGTGGACTATGAATAAGTGCCACAGCGATAGTGGAACTTAGACAGAGGCCCTCAGTGAATTCCTCTGCCTAGCCCACCAGGTCAAAAAAACACTCATTGGAAGAGTCAAGTAAGCCTGTTGACCACAGCCAGTGAACTGAAATTACTTAAAGACCGTTACAAATTGAAGGAGGATACTCAGGAATTAGCCATCTCCTACGAGTTTCAAATATTAGTAAGAAAGAGACTAGTGACAAACATTGCTCAGGCAGCAGGCAAGAAATTTAACAAGTATAAGTAATAACAAATGAATTTAAGTGAGAATACATTTAAAAACCCAGATACAAAAAAATCACCACCACAGGGGAATTCAGGGAAAGGAGAAAATGGAACCAACTGAAGCTCAATCACCAGGACTCTCTGAACTTGTAACAAAAACAGATCTAGTAATATAGAAATGAGAAAAACTCTCTTAGATGAAAAGAAAGATACTGTTCAAAGTGAATGATACCATTAAGAATACTAAAAAAGAGATCGGGGCATGATAGAATCTGAGATAAGAGAAGCAATGGAACCTTTTAAACAGTTTAAAGCAGAATTCCAGGGAATCCAAAATGAGAATGAGTTTGTGAAGTAGGATGAAGGAAACTGAGGACTGAATTTCAGACTAGACGACAGGATTTCAGCCACTGAACAGGAATGGAATAATTTCTGGAAAATGTCAAGGGTCCATGAGAAGTTAACACAATAGCTCTGAGATGACTCAAAGATGAAAAAGAGAAGACTAACTGGAGTCATTGAGGAAACAAGACATTGTGAAAGATAGTTAGTAATCTGTTTACAGAGGTAATGGAAGAAAACTTCACAAAAAAAAATAACAGAATTGAACATACAAATAAGTGAGGGATATAGGATCCCTAATGGTCCTGATGTAAAAAAAATCTACACCTGTATGGGGGGGTGGTGGTAGGGTGGGTAGAGATATGGGAAAAAATGAGAATTAAGTTGTGTCTTATGTTGGTACAAATCCTCATTATGGAGTGCAATCATGATATGTATATTTAATGTACCAATAAAGATTAAAAAAAATCTACACCAAGGCATTTAATTATCAGGGATACAGATATCGAAAAAAATTATGAAATACTGAAAGCAGGCAGAGAATTGAAAACAACAACAAAACAACAACACACATAAAAAGGGAATCCCATGTTTCACAGTAGACTTGTTAACACAAAAACTCAGTGTAAGAAGAGTCTGGAGCGAAAAATTTCAAGCATTGCAGGAAAACAAACTCCAAACTAGATAGATATATCCTGCAAAAATACCTTTCAAAATAAATGGGGAAATAAGATACTTCTATGACAAAGAACACCTGAAAAACTTCATGAACACAAAGCTAGCACTTGAAAATATTCTAAAGTTAGACTTACTGAGAGAGAAATTGGGGAGTCAATTCCTTTTACAATAACATCCAAAAAATGAAATATCTAGGAATCAACCTAAAAGAGGAGGTGAAAGATCTTTACTCTTAAAAGTATAACACCTTGAAAAAGGACATTGAAGAAGATATCAGAAAGTGGAAAGAAAACCCTTGTTCCTGGATAGGAAGAACCAATATTGTCGAAATGGCTATACTCCCAGAACTCCTACATAGATGCAATGTAATTCCAATTGAAATCCCAACAACATATTTCACAGATTTGGTGAAAAAAAATATAAAATGTCATATGGAACCACAAAAGACCCAGAACAGCAAAAGCAATTCCAGGACACAAGGACATGCCAGAAGGTATCATGCTCCCCAAATGGAAACTATAACTCAAACCCCTCATCATAAAAATAGCATGGTCCTGCTAAGTATCAGACCTGAGGATCAGTGGAACAGATTAGAAAATCCAGAAACAACCCCACGCAGACTAAGCCACGTCATCTTTGACTAAGGATCAAAACATCCTCACTGGTGGAAAGAACTTTCTTAACAAATGGTGCTGGAAAAATTGGGTTTTAACCTGTGAAAGACTAAATATAGATGTATCTCTTTCACCATATCCTAAACTAAAATCAAAGTGGATTAGCTATCTACATAATAAAAGAGAAACACTAAACTTACTGGAAAAAGAGTATGAAAAACTCTTGGAGACATTGGCTTAGGGAAAGACTTTATGAACAAAATATCTATAGCATGTGAACTAGCAGAAGAAATAAAAAACTGGGATACAATCTCAGTAAAAAGCTTCTGCATAGCAAAATAAGTCATGGTCAGAGCGAACAGAATCCTTACCAGCAGTTTCTCAGACAAAGGGCTACTGTCTAGAATGCATTAAGAGCTTAAATAAATCAGTCCCCTGAAAATTCAAAGACCCAATGAAAAATAGGCATCTTAAATGAACAGATACTTTCCAGAGGAAGAAGTAAAAGCAGATAAGAAGCATATGAAGAAATGCTCAACATCATTAGTCATTTGAGAGATGCAGGTGAAAACAACACTGAGATTTCATCTCACTTCACAAAGAAAGGCTGGTATTTCAAAATTAGCCAGCAACAAATATTAGCGAGGCTGTGAAGAAAATGAACCCTTCTCCACTAGTGGTAGATATGTAGACTTGTATAACCACTATGGAGATCAGTGTAGAAATCCCTTGAAAGACTAGGATTAGAGATCCAGTTTGACACTGCTATTCCCCTGCTGGGGATATACATGAAAGAATTACAAGATTCAGATGAGAGTGATATATGTGTACCCATGTTTCTAGCAGCTCAGTTTGTGATAGCTAAATCTTGGAAACAAAAAGAATGATTGATTTGAGTCATTTATACTCAAGTGGATGTCCCTTAAGGACATACTCATAAGTGAAATAAATAGGTCATAGATGTGTAAATATATCTTTTCTCTGGTACGAGGAACAAAAGATATAAATGAGTAGTAGAATACATGATACATATAATGAAATAGAAAATATTGAAAGGGAAGTGAAGTGTTACTAGGGGAAGGAAAATGTGATGGTTTAAAAAAAAAGGAATCAAAGCTTATGTACATGGGGGTGGTTTGGGTTGTGTAGGGGAATGTGACAAAATGAGAATGAAGTCGTGTTATGTACTGGCAAAAATTCTCAACGTTCAGTGTGATCATGAGATGAATATATAATGTATCAATAAAAATTTAAATTAAGAAAATTCTAAAGAATATCTTGGAGGAAAGAATGAAAGTCACAAACCCATGAGATCTAGCAAAGTGAATCCATTGGGCAAGACAAGGAACTGAATGGAAAAGAGTAAAAGCAAAAAATAAAAGAACCAAGAATAGGAAGACACTATGACAGGTGTTTTGTATGACAATCCATACCATTCATAACCATTAATGTGAATGTCTTCAATCTGCCAGTTAAAGAGACAGAGGGACAAAGTGGATTAAGAAACAAGACCCAGAATTTGCTGCATACAAGAGACACATATAATTCAGAAAGAAATCCATGGACTGAAAGTTAAAGGATGGAAAGCAATGCTCCATGTGACAGGAAATAGAAAAAAGCAGGCGTAGTAATCCTATTTGCAGTTAAATTAGATTTTAATCATTAAATTATGAAAAGAAACAAAGAAAGACACTATATTTTCAAACAGGGAACAATTCAAGAGAAAGTAATGACATGTATAAATACTTATACATCAAATTTTAATGCACCAAAATATATAAAACAAATATTATTGGGTGGGAAAAACCAGATAAACACTAATACAATAGTATTAGGAGAATTGTACATCCCGTTATCCAAAATAAACACATTGACTGGACGAAATATCAATAATGAAATACTTGAGCTAAACCAAACTTTGGAACAAATGGACTTGATGGATGCCTACAGAGCATTTCATTCTACAAAGTCAGAATACACATTCTTCACAGATAATCAAGGGTCATTCTCCAAAATAGATCATATGCTAGTTCATAGAACATATTTAAGAAAACGCAAAGGAGTTGAAATTATCCTCTGTATACTGTCAGGCCATAGTGCTTTGAAATTGGAGCTCAATAGCATGAGCAATTTCAAGATCTTCACAAACACAAGGGAACTGAACAATACTCTGCTGTACCATCAATGGGCCATAAAAGAAATTAAAGAAGAAATTAATCAGTTTCTTTAATTAAATGATAACTCCAGTACAACATAAAGGAATTAATGGGAGATGATGAAATCAGTTCTATGAGGGCAACTGATAGGAGTGAATATCTGCATGAGGAAAAACAGAACAAACTTAAATGAACAATCTACTGCTGAACCTTAAGCTACTGGAAAAAGGGGAGAAAGACAAACCCAAACCTCTTACTAGGGAGGAGATTATAAGGATCAGAGCAGAAATTAATGTAATGCAGACTAACAGAACAATATGAAAAATCAATAAATCAAAGAGCTGATTCTTGGAAAGGATAAACAAAATTGACATACCCTTAGACAATCTTAACAAACAAAGGAAGGAAAAGGCTCAAATCCATGCTATTATGAATAAAAAGGGGAAAATCACCACAGATTCAGCAGAAGTTTACAGAATAATAAACATCTACTTTGAAAGTTTGTACTCTAATGAGATGGAAAATATAGAAGAAATGGACAGATTTCTGGATATGTATGAACTTCCATAGTTGAGTTAAAAAGATATAAAAGTGTTAAACACTCAGGTATCAATCTGTGAAATGGAAAATGTTGTAAAAACCCTATCAACAAAGAAAAGCCCTGGTCCACATAGCTTTCCTGCTGAATTCCACAAAACTTTCAATGAAGATTTAATGCCATTACTTCAGATGAGAAACTGTATTCACGAATTCATTCCTGGAAGCAACCATTACATTAACTCCAAAAGAATGAAAGACTCAAACAAAAAGAGAACTACAGACCAATCTCCCTAATAAACAATGAAGCAAAAATCCTCAATAAGATACTGGCAACAGAATGCAGAGAATCATTAAGAAGATCATACACTCCGACTAAGTTAGATTCATCCCACAGCTGCAAGGATGGTTATGCATTATATTAACAGAATCAAGAATGAAAAAACATATGGTAATTTCAATAGGTGCAGAAAAAGCTTGTTAGACCATATCCAACACTCATACATGACCAAAAACCTACAGAAAAGTGGAATAGATGACACCCTAATATATATATTGCACCCTAATGAGAGCTATTTATGAGAAGCCAACAGGCAGCATCATCCTAAGTGATCAAATACTGAAACCTTTCACGCTAAGGAATGAGACAAGAATGTCAGGAATGAGACAAGAATATGTTCTCACTGTTTAATATAGTGCTGGAAGCCTTAGCTATGACAATTAGACAAGAGAAAGAAATAAAAAGAATGAAGACAAGAAAGAAATAAGTTAAAGTGTCATTATTTGTTGATGACATAATACCCTCTATAGCAGAACCTAAACACTCAATGAAAAGATTGTTAGACTTAATGGGCAAATTTTGTAAAATAGTCGGATACAAGGTCAACACTTAAAAATAAATAGCCTTTTGTACACAAATAATAGTCTCACTGAGGGAGGAATTGTGGAGTCAATCCCTTTCAGAATACCATCCAAACAAATGAAATATCCAGAAGTCAGTCTAACAAAGGAGGTGAAAACCTGTACTCTGAAAACTACAACACTCTGAAAAAAGGATTGAAAAGATTCAGAAAATGGAAAGATATCCTGTGTTCCTCGAAAGGAAGAATTAATATTGTCAAAATGGCTCTACTACCACAACTATTGTGTAGATTCAATATAATATAAATTGAAATCCCAACAGAATATTTCACAGATTTGGAGAAAATAATCCAAGAATTCGTTTGGAACCACAAGAGACATAGAATAGTAAAAGTCATTCTAGGAAAGAAAGACATGGTAGGGGATATCACGATCATCAGTGGAAAAGATCAGAAGATTCAGAAACAATGCTAGATATACTACGCAGCCTCATCTTTACAAAGAAGCAAAATATGTTCCATTGAGCAAAGATAGCATCTTTAATAAATGGTCCAGGAAAAACTGAACTTTAACACGCAAAAGACTAAAGTTATATCTATCTCTTTAACTGTGTAGAGAACTAAAGTCAAAGCAGATTAGATACATAAACATTAAAACCGAAAAATTAAATTTTCTGCAAAACAAGTTAGGTAGAACTCTTGGAGACACTGGCTTAGGGAAAGATTCTATGAACAAAATTTCTATAGTGTGAAAAGTAACAGGAGTCAACACATGGGATCTCATCTTATTTAAAAGCTTCTGCACAGGAATGGAAAGCACTGGCAGAGTGAAAATAAAATTAATGTTTTGGAGTAAATCTTGTAACAGGTATTTCTCAGAGAATGGGCTACTACCTAGAATATACAACGAGCTTAAAAAATTAGCCCCTCAAATTTAACGACCTATCTCAAAAGTATTCGAAATGAACATACACTATTTAGAGGAAGAAGTAAAAGCAGCTAAGAAGCATATGAAGAAATATTCAACATCACTAATCATTCAAGAGATAAAGGTAAAAATAACACCAACTCACTCCCCAAGAAATATCTGCTATCTCAAAATTAACCAACAAGTGCTAGCTAGTCTGTGGGGACAAGAGAAACCTTTCTCTGCTGTTGTTGGAAATTCAGAATTATGCAACCACTGTGGAGCTCAGTGTGGTTATTCATTTAAAAAATAGCATTAGAGATCCCTTTTGACCCTGCTAATGCATGTACAAGAAGAAATTAAATTAATAACACAGTGACTTTTGTGCACCTATGTTCATAGCACCTCAGTATGTGATAGTTAAATCTTGGAAACAACACTAATTTCCATCAATTCTAGACTAGATAAAAATCAGCCCACCCAAATTTAAAGACCCAGTTCAGAAATGGGTATCTGAAATGAACAGATACTTTTCAGAGGAAGAAGTAAGAGCAGCTAACAAGTATATGAAGAAATGATCAACATTATCAGTCATTCCAGAGATGTAGATGAAAACAACACAGATTTCATCTCACTCCATAAAAAATAGCTTCTCTTTCAGAATTAGCCAGCAACGAATGTTAGTGAAGCTGCTGAGAAAGAGGAACCCTTCTCCATTGTTCATGGGAGTGTAGACTTGTACAAAATCAATGGAAATCAATGTGGAGATTGCTCAAAAAGCTAGGATTAGAGTTCCCATTTGACCTGGCCATTCCTCTGGTAGGTACATACACAAAAGAAGTAAAAGATTCATATCACAGAGACATATGTGCACCCATGTTTATAGCAGTTCAGTTTGTGATTGCTACATCTTGGAAACAACCCAAATGTTGATCATCTGCAAACTGGATAAAGAAGATGTTGTTCTTTTATATAATGCAGTATTACTCTGCCATCAAATGATAGGATTGATTCATTCATACTCGAATGTATTTTCAGGACATCCTCTTAAGTGAAATAAATAGGTTACAGATGTCTTAATACTGTATTTTTTCTCTGGTATGAGAAAATGAAGATGTAAATGAATTCTAGTATGTATAATTGATATTGTAAAATAGAAAATGTTTTAAAGGGAAAAGCATGTAGGGGTAAATAATAAAGGGAAAAAGAATATGATAGTAATAAAAAAGGAAACACAGCTAATGTATATAGGGGGTGGGGGTTGCAAGGAGGGTGAGGGAATGGTATAAAATGAGAATAAAGTTATGTCATATTCTGGTACAAATTCAATGTTGTATGCTTTGGTGGTTTGTATTCATAAAGTACCAATCAAGATTTGAATTTAAAAATGGTGTGGTTATTTTATAAAATGGAGTATTACTCTATCATAAGAATGATATATTTGAATCATTTATATGCAAATGAATTACCACGAGGACAAACCCATAAGCAAAATAAATAGGTCACACATGTGTGAATATTGTATGTTTTCTCTGGTATGAGAAACTGAAGGTATAAATGAGTTGTAGAGTGTATGATAGATACTGTGAAATAGATAATATTCAAAAGGTAAAAGGGGTATAGTGATATAAAGTGGGAGAAATGTGATACTAAACAAAGGAATCAAAGCTTATGCATATACAAGATGTGGGTTTGTAAACTGGGTGGGCAAGTGGGAAAATAATTAGAAGTCGTGTCATATACTGGTACACATATTCAATGTTGATTGTGATCATGATATGTGTTTAAAATGTAACAATAAAATCAGTGTATTTAAAAGGAAGAAAACAAGGAAAAAAACCAAATCACATACAAAACAAAGTCTATCATAATGATACCAGACTTTTCAAAACAAACCTTCAAGTCAAGCAGTGTTTCAAGTGAAATAGCCTCAACTCACCAATCAAAAGAAACACAATGACAGATGGATTAAGAAGCAAGATCCAACAATACAGTGCCTTCAAGAAACACACTTATTTCAAAAATAAGTTCACTTTAGGGGTAAATAATGAGGGGAAAAATGAATGTGATAATAATAAAGGAAAAAGGAAACAAAGATTATGTACATAGGGGGTGGAGGTTACAGGGCGAGGGAAATGGGCAAAATGAGAATCAAGTCATGCCATATTCTGGTACAAACTCTCAGTGTTGAAAGCGATGATTATGTGTATTCATAATGTATCAACAAAGATTTAAAATAAAAAGAATTTAAAAAAAAATAAGTTCAGTGACTGAAAGGATAGAAAACAATTCTCTATGCAGCAGGATATCTCAGAAAAGCAAGTGTGGCTATTTTATTTGTGGATGAAATGGATTTCAAACCAAGACTAATTAAGAGAGACAAAGAAGATCACTACAGCCTCATACAGGGAAAAAAATCAAAGAGAAAAAGATTACAATAATTAACATATACATACCAAAATTTTAGTGCACCCAATGATATAAAATAAATGTTAATGGACAGAAAAAGCCAAATAGACACTAATACTGTAGTAGTGGTGGACCTCAACAACTCTCTCTCACAAATAGATCAACTGGACAAAAAATTAAGCAGGAAATACTGGAACTGTAACAAACTTTTGAACTTTGGACTTATTATATATCTACAGAGTAGTCCATCCACACAATCAGAATATTAATTCTTCTTTGGTGCACACAAGCCCTTCTCAAAAATAGACCACATGGTATTTCATGAAACATGTTTAAGAAAATGCAAAAAATTGAAGTTGTTTAGTGTATACTTTCAGAACACAGTGTCTTGAAATTAGACATCACTAGCAAAATAAATTCTGAGCACTTTATAAACACATGGGAATTGGCTAGCGCTTTCCTCAACAACCCACAGTTTATGGAAGAAATTAAAAAAGAAATTAAACACTTTGAACAATTAAATAATTGCACTGGATAATGCCAGTAC
The DNA here is from genome assembly GCA_004026965.1 of Petromus typicus. Lineage (NCBI taxonomy): Eukaryota > Metazoa > Chordata > Mammalia > Rodentia > Petromuridae > Petromus > Petromus typicus. Next base: position 25,548 of record PVIR01019596.1, read on the forward strand.
AATATACAGGAATCTGTGGCACACAATGAAAGTAGTTCTGTGAGGGAAATTCATAATAGTGAATGTCCATAGTAGGAAAACAGAGTGAGCTCGAATTGTCAATTTAATGGTGAAACTCCAGGTTCTAGAAGGAAAAAAGCAAGACAAACACAAATCTCCTGCAAGGGAGGAAATTATAAGGAGCAGTGCATGGAGATGAAGAGTCATACATAAATGATTGGAGTGAAGAGTTGATTCTTTGAAAGAATAAATAAAGTCATCAAAACCTTAGCTAAACTTACCAAAATGGAAAGAAAAGGCTCACTTCTATGCAGTTAGAATAAAAAAAATTAAATAACAGGTGGAGTAGAATTCAAGCATCTAATCAAGAAAGGATTAATTTTATCTCTACCTGATAAAAGCTCTTCTTGAAGAATTTATACCCAGCATCATAATAGATGGTAAATATCTGAAATCTTTCTCAATAAATTTGAAAACTTAGTCAAGAAAGTTCACTGTCACCATTCCTGTTAAATATAGTTCTGGACACATTAGTAATAGCAATTAGACAAGTGAAAGAAAAAAGTATAAATATAGGAAGGTAAGAGATTCACTGAATATTATTTGTTGATTAACTGATACTCCATTTAGAAGATCTCAAATTCAGCCAAAAGACTGTTTGACTTAATTGCCAGTTACAGTAAAGTAGTTGGATATGAGGTGAAAACTAAAAAAATCAGTGGTCTATTATACACAAATAGCAGACTCACTGAGAGAGAAATTGGGGAAGCGATAATTTCCACTATATTATTCAAATAAATAAAACATCTAGGAATCAGTCTAATAGAGGAGATGAAAGATCTCTACCTTGAAAATTACATCACTGTGAAAAAGTGGATCAGAGAGGATATCAGAAAATGATTGGACATCCCCTGCTCCTGGCTGGGAAGAACAGATATTTTCTAAATTGCCATGCTCTCAAAATGCCTGGATTGATTTAATGCACTATCAATTAAAATCCAAATAGTGTATTTACAATGCTAGGAAAAATAATTCAAGAATTTATCTGGAACCAGAAGAGACCTAAAATAGTGAAAACAATTCTAGACAACAAGGAAGTGGCAAGGGATATCACATTCCTCAATTTGAAACTGTACTACAAAGCCACTGTGGTAAAATCTGTATGGTACTGGCAAAGAAACAAACACACAGATTAGTGGAACAGAATACAAGATCAGAAACAACTCCAGACATACTAAGCCTGGTCATCTTTGAGAAGAAACAAAACATACTGAATGGAGGGGAGATAGCCTCTTTAATAAGTGGTGCTGGAAAAACTGAATTTCAACTTGAATGAGATTAAAACTAGACTGATGACTTTCACCATCCACTAAATTCAAATCAAAGTGGATTAAAGACCTATATATTAAAAAAGAAACACTACACCTGCTGGAATATAGGTTAAGTAGAGGTCTTGATGTCATTGTTGTAGGCAAAAACTTTAAAAACTGTTTCAGTAGCATGAGAACTAGCATAAAGAATCAACAGATGGGATCTGATCTTATTAGAAAGCTTCTTTACAGTGAGAGAAACTATCAGTGAGAGAAGAAACAACCTAAAAGAAACAACATGTTTCTTTGCCAGTACCTAAAAAATTTAACCAGGTCTTCTTTAGACAGAGGAGTGCTGTCTAGAATATATAAAGAACTTAACATGTCATATCCCCCAAATTAAAACACCGAATTCAAGAAGAAATGAACAGATTTTTTCAGAAGTAGATGTAGAAGTAGCAAAGAAATAAATGAAAAAATGTTCAACATAACTAATCATTTTAGAGATGCAGGGGAAAATCATGGAGATTCTATCTCACTCACAAAGAAGGGATTCTATCAAAAGATCAACCAATAACAAATGCTGGCAAGTTTGTGGGTAGACAGGAGTGCTTCTCCAGTATTGGTAGGAGTGTAGACTTCTGTAAACACTATGAAATTTGACGTGGAGATTCCTCAAAAAACTAGAGTTGGAGGTCCCATTTGACCCTGTTATTTCCCTGCTGTGTATATTCATGAAAGAAGTAAAAGCATCATATTACGGCAACATATATCCAACCATGTTTACAGTAGCACGGTTTGTAGTAGTCAAATCTTGGAAACAAACCAAATGTCCACAAAATGGGAATGGATAAATAAAATGTGTCTTTCTATAAAACAGAGTGCTAAACTATCATAAGGAAAGATAAACTTGTAATATTCATAGTTAAATGAATGTACTTGAGACCACTCATAAATGAAATAAAAAGAATACATATGTATACATATCATATAATTTCTCCAGTGTGAGCAACTGAATGTGTGGATGAGGTAAAAAATGTGATAGATAGTGCGAAATAGGAGGTAAACATTCAAAGAGTAGGGGGATGGGAGATCTGGGTGGAGAGGGAGGCAGGGGAAAAGCAAAGCAGGCAAAGAAAAAATTTGATGGTAAAAATGAAAAATGTGAAACAAAGTTTATTTATACAGGGGCTGGGGAATGTTTAAAGGAGTTTAGAGGAATAGAACAAACAATCAAGATATGTCATGTGAAGGTACAAATTCCCAATGATGGATGTGATCATAATCTATAATTATGCACCAATAAGCTCAGTAAAGAAGAGAATTATGTTCTTCTTTCAAAGCTGAAAAGAAAACATTTTTTTATAAATATAATTTCATATGTAACCATGTGTAAATGTTGTATTTAATGTTATTAAATATATAGATATTTATAAAATATCATTGAGTTTCTGTATTCCATATAAATTCTTTGGAAAGTTAAGAAAGAAATGAGAAAATTTGAAGATTGATATATATATAATTGCTACAATTTCTCATTTCATGAGAACATTTAGGGTCAACAAACTGCAACAATATTTTGATTGTGTGTCATTACTAAAGTACATTATGATTATTTTGAACATACCTCTGTAATGCCTGTGGCCCATTCGATCATACCATCAGATAAAGATAACTGATGGTCACATTCAGTACATGGGGTAAATGTTCCCAATTTGACCTTAAGTCTAAGACCTTCTGGAAAATTCCAAAAGTTAACAATGTCATACTCTACATCCAGTTTTGCTGTGTCATCCAAATTCACTTGGTCTCCAGCAGGACTGTTAAATTGGATGTTCTTCAGAAAGGGGTGGAGCTAGAAGAGACACATAATCCTCTCCTGAGCAGGTTTTCATAATCAAGACAAAAATGAATTAGGGAATCATCTTAATTATCTTGAATGCTTATTTTACAATGTAAATTTAACCCTGGTATTTAATAAAGTGGAATAAATAAAATCTTATGGAACCAAAATATCATGGTTTCCCTAAAATGTAACTTAACCTGAGGAGAAGATTTTCATCTATTTTCTGTAAATAAAGTTTTCATGGCTGTTAGAAAAAATAGTATTAGGTGCTTTATTAATATTGTCTCTCTGAGATCACATGGCAGGTAGTTACACCATAAAATTGTCACTAACAACAGATATTACACCATGGAGTTAGAAATTTATCACAGTATAATGCATACTAAAAGTATGTCAATTCAGGTATGTCAGTATAATATCCGTCACCTTTTAAGAAGTTCTTAGAAAATATTTATACTTTTTAGTAAATATGTTATCTAGGTTGTCATACAAATTCCTCAGAGAAAAGTAATGATCTTGACTCATACTGATTGTTTTTCTGGGACTAGGTCTTGCTTTTTTGTAGTTCAGGCTGGTCCTGAACTCACTGTGTAGATGAGGCTAGCCTCGAATTCTTGGCAGTTCTCCTGCATGAGCCTCCTGAGTGCTGGGATTATAGGCATGAGCCACCATGCCTGGCGTTGTAGTATGTGGTACGGGGGATCAAACTTGGGACCTTGCACTTGCACCAGCAGACGCTGGAACCACTGAGCTAAATCTCCAGCCCCAGAACGATTTTTTCAACATCAGAGCTTTCTTGTTAAGTGACCATTTATCTCCATGTAAAGATTTACTTCCTAAAAAATGAGCTAGGGTTTAATCTATTGTGCTTTTGCATAAAATGTTTCAATATTCTGTGGTGATGTATAACAACTTGAGAAAGGCACCTTGATGACATTGCATTGTACTATAAAAAGGATGATTTACCTGCCAGGGCGAAAACACCATTACTTCTTTGTTTCCATATGGTGGCCACTGTCCTTGCTGAAGAAGCATGTCCTGCAGAGTATGGGCCACAGCATACACAGCGTTGTATATATTGTGACTCCAGTCAGTCATAGTTGTGTCAAAGCGATTCACAGGAAGCCATGCCAGAGAGGCATTAGGTGTACAGTCCTTCAGTGAACAGTCAGAGTCAGAGAATGAGCAGTGGAAATTATTGAACCAAAACATAGTGAGGTAAGTGTCTGCTGGGTATTTGGAGGGGTTGGCCTCTTCCACAAAATGTTTGAAACCAGAAATTTTTCCATGGTGGTTGAAAAAAGCTAGCGTCCCATGGAATGAATTAAGTATGAAACTTTTCCCAGTCATGTCAGCATGCCATTGTGAGTTTGTGACCCAGACTTTGCCTGTGAGTAAGTGTTGCTCTATGTTATAGTTTACATCATTGATAATGTCAGTGTCGTAGTAAATGATGACCACATTGACTCGTGATGTTTCGTTGGTCAGGATAATGTGTTCTTTTGTAATTGCCGTATAAGACACAAGAGCAGTTGAGACCATTTTCACAAATGCTACACAGACTTTGTTCCTGTCCATCTCTCTTGTTATGTCTGAGAGAAACTGAAGACCTTTCTGACCTTCCATGATGACCAGCCCCACCCAGGTCCAGCTGAAATGGACCATCAAGGAAACCATAGCAAGTGCCAGAGATGTGTCCTTTGGGGCCACCTGATAGAGAGAAGGAAATTGTCCACTGTCTCCTAACACAGGATCAAAAGAGCTAAATGTAATCTGAAAGCAAAGAGAATTGGAAAGAATTGAAAAAAATGGTTGACAAGAAAAGCAAAAAGTTTATAACTGGTGTATATTAAATAATGGCTGGAAGGAATAGAAAGAAATACCTATTCATTGAATCTTTCTAATTATCTCATTTCCAAAAAGTTTATCTGAAAACAAATTATTAATCACACATAGTTAGGAAATATTTTTGTTTTTTCTTCCTATTTTTTGCTGTAGACAAGGAAATTTGAGTTTCCCAATTTTCAGTATACTTATGTATCAAAATTATACGCCTGTAAATATGAACTTTAACTGAGATTCTTGTACCACCCTGTTTATGAATCTAGTCCCCAAGAAAGACATGGATTCACCTTGGAGCTATCTCAGTCATCCTCACCTGTGGAAACTTGTAGAGCTCCAACAGACTTCCGATTTGAACAGAAGTGGCCCATGATGCTCCTGTGAGCACTGCTACAGACTTGCTTTCTCTCCCACAAGAGTAATTAGGGATCTCATCCTGTCCTGTGAGCAACAGGAGGGAACTCTCCAGCATCCTCCAGTGACTGTAAAGGAAATTATGGAACTCATATCCCAGGGATACATTGGGTAAAAGGTGAGGATTCCTGTTGATCTCTTCTATCGCAAATAGGAAGGCTAGAACATTCTGGTAGCTGTTAGGCATTTGCCTGCGAAGAGAGCACAGAAGACTTTATGGTAAAGATTCACACAATGTTATATTTCAGTCCAGTATGATACAACTTATGAATTTCATGCTATAATTCTCACTCGTATTCATGATATAAGATCCAAATCAGAAATGTGATGTTTATAGTAATTTAGTTTTAGAGATGTGATTATGGTTAAATGAGAACTTGAGGCTGGATTTCTCATAAATAAGGTCAGTGCCTTGTAAGAGTTGAAGGGCCATCACCTTTTTTGTCTTTCTCTGCGAATACACAGTGGCTAGATAGTGTGATACAACACAGAAGGGAGAGACTTTTTAATTTTTTAGCCACAACTATAAAATGTAGAAAATTATTGCTAGAAACTCTCAGTTGTTGGTATATTTTTATATAGTAGGTAGAATTCAGGCAATATGCTAGCCAACATTTTATAGCCTGAAAATTAACTCAGACTTTGGAATAATCAACCTTAGATGTTGCAGTAAAACTACACATAATTAAACACTTATTATTATAAGAGTGACACTCCACAAATAATGACTGCTGTCTCAGAATTAGCCAGCAACAAATGTTGGAAAGGCTGTGGAGAAGAAGGAACACTCCTCCACTGTTGGTGGGAGTGTATAACCC
>PVIR01019597.1:0-31764 GCA_004026965.1 Petromus typicus
ACAGTCGGGCTTCTTCTCTGAGCACAGGGCACCGTGCCCGCAGGAATCCTGGCCACACCGTCTCTGTGAGCAGTGCTGGTCGCCTAGAGAATCTTTGCCAGAAACAACCAACATCATGTGTGTTTAACGATCTGCCTCTAGCTCTGCACACTCCTCTAAGTGGTTCTCAAGCAAGACAGTCCCTTGTGTCTTTTTCTCCCCAGCAACTGTGCACAGCTAGTGGGAGGGGAGTTAGTCTAACATGTGGCCAAGAGGCTCTAAATTTCCAGCCCCTTTTGCTTTTCTAATTTACACTTCGCCCCTGAAAGAGGAAATAGCTGCCTGTTCACCTGGTACCATGTGAAGGTTAAGTGATTTCTCTTCCAGCCTCCCTGTTGAGAGACCAATGATGAAACACCACTCCTAAAATTGAATATATATATTTGTGTCCTGGGGGTCAAGTCCAATACTTGCAGTGTGCCGGGCAAGCCTCCCACCACTGGGCTGGCACCAAACCCTCTGCAAAACTCCCCTCTCTCTGAAAGACTGCGATGCTGACATCAATAAAATCTTTCTAACACTGGAACCGCAAACAGAAGAGCTTCTGTTTCACACTGTGCTTAACCCACAGCTGAGCAACCCTGCAAGTGAAGTGGAAAATAAAACAGACCTGCTAACTCATCAGTTCACCATTGAAGACATGAGCGCCAGGCATGGTGGTGCATGCCTGTAATCCCAGCACTCGGGACACTGAGGCAGAAGGATCCCCATGAGTTTGGGGCCACTCTGGATGACACACTGAGTTCAATTCAAGGACAGCCAGAACTACATAGTGAGATCTGTCTCAAACAAGAAAAAGAAAAGAAATGATAAAAAAAACCCTGGTTTAACTCTAGTAGTCTACTTTTAAGTTTTCTACTTCATGTTTCTTTGGCTATCAGCGAATTAAGTGTTCTTCCTTTCTTTTTTGTTTTTCATTGTTTTTTATCTTTTTGTGTGAGACAGAGTTTTGTACTATGGTTCAGGCTAGACTTGAACTCATTATATAGCCCAGGCTGGCCTTGAACTTGCAGCAGTCCTCCTGCTTCAGCCTCTCGAGTGCTGGGACTATCAGCATGTGCTATCAGCCCAGCTCTCCCTTTCATTCTTCGCAGTACTAGCAAATATCTTGAGGGCGAGCTCCTGTCTCATATGCCCTTGCTGGTTCTCATTTCCACACAGTCCTGGAGTGGACACGGGGAGGCCGCCCAGCAGAAGGCTGAAAGGGGCTAATCTGGAGCTGGACATGTGGAGGCACTGGTTGTGCCACAAACTGGCCGTGATCTTAGGCTGAGTGCTGGCACCCCAGTCCTCAGCTCCTCCCTCATACAGTGGGTGACAGGGCCTGCTTTGGGGCGAGCATCGGGTAACATCGGGAGCGACTTCAGCACCAGGCTGAGCGGTCTCTCCACCAACACAGACACCGCCAAAGGCTGCTAATGCAGTGACCTCCAAGCTCAGCCAGGGAGCACAGTAGACAAGTGTAGGTTCTTAGACCCTGCCTCTAGGCCCAAGGTCCCGGGTGAGCTGTTACCACCTGTAATCTAGCAGCACTTGTCTGAAAACCCCCCACAGGTGCGAAATCCAAGTAATGATACATCTGCAAAAATAAGTAAACAAATACAAATTTAAAATACTAAGAGTTTCGATGAGCTGAGCCGTTTGATGTAATTGAGGAACTGAGGGGAAGAGAGTTAGCAGAGTAAGTAACAATACTGCGGATGCCGAGAGAGCCCCCTGGACATTAACCCACGGGAGAACGGGCAGCTCTGGGCAGCCGTTCGAAGCCAGAAGCTCACATTTGCCTTGAAGATTCCCTTAGCTGGCGGATCACTGGAGTTACCCAAACAGATTGGAGGTGGAAAGTTAAGATCCTGTACACAGTGGTAAAGGGTTGCTCAGGCAGCACCTACGTGCCCACGATCTCCATGGCACGGGTGCCGGGAAGCCTTCCACAGAGGGACAACTAAGAACTTCCAAAAATGTGCTGCAACCCAGTCAAAGTTCAGAGGCAGAAACAAATCTCTTTTCAGCCTTGTTTTTAGCCACTTCAACGTTACAAAGAGAAACCCACACTGGAGGCAGCAGAGAAAGCTATTAAGATTCCAGGCACCTTCCTGTCGTACAAGCGCCTTGTATTTAGGTAGCACTTTGCCTTTCAAGAAAGTCAGTACACAAAACAGACATTATTAGTGCAGGATAATCATACCCTGGTTTGGTTTGAGGAAGTCCAGACTCGGGCAAAGAACTTGCCTAAGGTCCCTGACATGTCACCAGCTGCCAGAAAGGTCACATAGCTCCTGTCCTGCCTGCGCTCGGCCATCTGCTGCTCTAGCCGCAAGGCTCCAGCCTAGCTTTAGGGTGGATTTTTCCCTAAAGTGCTACAGAACACTACAAATTCAACTGTTTTGAAATTCCAAAGTGTGAGGAGTAAAAGAAAAAACAGAACTATTTTTCAGAGGAAAAAAATCTAACGAAAGTGTAATTTGTACCTTCTGGCTGTCCCTAGAAATCAAGTGTTTAAGTAAATGGGATTGAGGGTCTCCTGGATTCGTGGAAATTATTTTAATCAGAGAGGTAAATTTAGGAGGATTACTATTATCCTGAAAGATAGTAAGGAGGCTTTCCTTCAACCACATTGGCCTGGCGCATAGAATCTAGATGGAGGCAATTTTCAAATACCTAATTCACCTCAAATTGCTCCATTTTAAAATCCAGCATCTGTCTGGACTGGGCTTCCTGCACCGTGTCATTATCGATAGCCTGGGGGAATCAATAATTAGAATTAAATAGAGGGAAACATTACCAGAACCAGCCCGAGCCTTTGTTTTCATCTCTCCTTCTTCTGAATCCCACAGTATTTTATCCGCCCCTCCCTTAAGACCATCCCCTCACTGTAGCAGAAAAACTCGCATTGCCTGAGTGTGTCGCTCATGCTAGGACTGGACACTACCTTTGGCTGGGGTGACCTGCACCTCTCTCCACACAGGCGCGGTGTCACTGTCCCTCAGACACAGCAGGCCTCGAGCCATGTTTTCTGCACACCTGGCACAGGGTGGCAGCGCTTCCAGGACTACCAGATTTATTGCTCTGAGACATGCAGTAGATCACAAAGTGGCTACAACTTGTCCTCCCGCCTCCCCACCCTTCTGCACATCGCTGGCCATAGGGAGACGGTGTCTGTTTCCACCATCAACTCAGACCTGCCTTGTGGCTCAGTCTGGCTCGATAACAACTGCTCTGCACACTTGGCGACCCCTGGAACCTTTTTCTTTCACACTATCATTAGACAGAAGAATAATTCCCCATGCCACACCTGACTGTTCCTTTCCATCGGCCATTGATCTGCCAAGACCATTTTGTGTTTGAGACTGATGAAAACAGCTGCCTGAACTGGTTCCCAGCCATGGGAGGTATCTCCCTCCAAAGTGCCACGCGCCCCGCCTGCAGCTTCCAGGCCACCAGGGCAGTGCGGACCCTGCTTCCCCTCTCCCCGGCCACCACCAGGAGCGGCGTGTAGACGGTCGGTGACAGGGACCAGAGCACCAGTGCTGCTGCATGTGACCGACGCAGTGGACACCTCCCAAGCCTCGGGCTTGCTCTCCCTCGACAGTGCAGGAGATAGATGGACAGACAGTCTTCAGACTCACTGCCCCAAATGGGTGGGTCTCTCTCAGGAGAGGGCAGCCACCCACCTCCTGCCAGGGCCCAAGGCCCTTGAGGATGTGGTGTGGGAGCTGAAGGGAAGCAGGCAGGCAGCCTGCAGCGTCTGTCCGGCTGCCCCCCTGTGAGCACAGCTGGAGTTCTTCAGATGCTGCAGAGAGGACACCCTTCTGCAGCCCCCTGGACCTTCTGTGCTGGCCAAGGCTTCCTGACCAGCTACTTCAAGATGTCCAGCAAGAAGTGAACCCCCCCACCCCCAGCATACAGGAGAAATTCATTTTACAACCTCACTGTGGGAAAGACTTCTGCGTGTCTGCCACAAAAATCTCAGAAAGATGTAACCTGGATACAGTTACGAGTTCAAGGAGAAAGGGTCACAGCATGACATGGAGCAAACTGTAAGCAAAAAAACTCCTGTAAATGAGCAAGAAGCAAAAAATTCCAAGAATCCAAGAGATAAGTGGGCAAAGAACATGAAAAGGTGGCTTAGCTACGGGGAAACGTGAGTCAGGAACACGAGGAGACTCGCAAAGGTCCCTGAGTAGCAGTGTACGCTAAACTGTGCCACCAACCAGGCAGAAGGGCTTGCTGCCAGGGGCTGAACCACGAACCACCCAGTGCGTCTTGGTGCACGTTCGCTTTTGCTTACTTTGAGAGCTCACCTCTATTCCCTAATACTTTCCGGGTCTGAAAGTTTGTCCGGATCAAACTGCTGGCAGCAGAGGAGAGACCCGAGCTGCGGACTCCTCCAGTGGCTCACAGACGAAGAAGGTGCGTCATTTAGCAACAGGCCGGGCGAGAGCCGGCAGAAGGGAAGGCCGTTGGCCGGCATCACACAATGAGTGGAGCAGTTCATTAGTAATATTCCATATGGCACTTAGAATTAGAAAAGCAGCCTTATATATTTTCAAGAATTTGTTTGAAGTACTAGAAATAACAAAACCGAAGATTAGAGAGTACTGTGCTGCGTGTCACTACAACAGAGACTTGAACCCAAACTTCTCTTCTTTGCTCGGCAGTGACTACTCGTAAAAGCATCACTAGCAAAGGGCTTTCCGAGGAGTGCGGCCAGAGCCCTTCTCCTCAGCACAGTGTCCCGGGCACAGACTGTGTGACCCAACCAACCTGTCACCCCGCTGTCGGCCTCATTCCCCTCCGTGTAATGCATCACACTGCAGACCAGTAATGCCAAGCCTTTTAGAGCTTTCGATGATACAAACAGCCGCCGGTGGCAGGTTCACCACCGGGGTCACAAACTGATTGATATACATAAGGGTGGTGTCTATTTTTAAAGTTCACAAAACAACAATAAATGTACCAAAATAAAGTTATAAGGTTAAAAGATAAAGTCAGGGAATTTCAGTCACACGGGACAGATTGATTCCGCTAGTCTTCTCTGTTCCTGTTGTCACGTCCTGTGTCTCCACACTGAACTGTGACAGGTTGAGTTGGTCAAGCGGGGCAGGTGGCACAGGGGACAGCACAAACTGCTGCAATGGCCTCCGGGCCTCTCGGACACTTCTAAGGGTCAGCAGTGACCTTCCTCGCTGCAAAGACTTTCCTGGGTTTTCCCTTCTCTGTCTCAAAGAAATCTGAACGTATTAACTCCTGGTGTCCCCACTTCCCCACTGGCAGATCAAAAACATCTGACACAACAAAAATCAGTGGCTGTGCAGGTAATGCAGCTCCGGCCCGTGTGAGACACGGGAGACAACTGCAGACTGACCGTGTGGTGGAGAACGCCGACCTTGCCCCCCACCCCGGGGCTTGGCTAGTTTTCACCACCACCAGATGCCGCATTCACTTGTATTTTCTGTTCCATGACATCAGCCTGGCCCCAAAATATTAAATGAAAAATTCCAAAAAACAAAGAACTTGAAGGTTTTTAACTGCTATCATCCTGAGTAGGTGATGGGGTCCTAGCAACGCCCCGCCCTCTCCACCCTGGATGCGCATCCCTCCTTTATCCAGCGTATCCAGAGAGTATGCGACCTGCCGCCAGCTTGGCCACTGGATCGGCTCTTGTGGCATCCGGGGCTGGGATGAAGTGACCATCACGCTGCAGCCTGGCACTGTCACAATGCCCACCACACATACCCTGCTTCTTCTCATCACGTGGGCACTGTACTGCTGCACGCTATCACAGAAGAGGCCAAGGTGGTCACAGAAGAGATTTGGACAGTGAGAGAGCACATTAGCATAACATTTATTATTGTCATACTGTTCTATTTTATTGTTAATAAGTTAATCTCTTCCTGTGCTGAATTTCTCAATTAAGGTTTACCAAAAGTATGCATGTATAGGAAAAATAGAACACTGGAGGTTTGTTCCCATCTGTGGTTTCTGGCATCCACCCCAGGGCTTGGAACATATCCCTTATGTGCAAGGTGTGATGAAAAAATACGATGAATGCTTGAACTTTTAAAAACTTGTTACACTAAAAGACATATTGCCATTAACCTCCCTCAAAACCTCCCCTCACTTCACACACACTCATCCCATCGTCCTGGCCACTTCCTGCCGCACCTCTGGCGTCTTCTTTCCCGAGTATCTTTAGCTGTGCCGTGATGGCCGCCTCCAAGTCCTCTCCCTCTTGTGGTCATCTTTCACTGTGGGGAGGAGACCGAAGTCCCAGAGTGCAGATCCGCGGAGCAGTGTTGTGCTTTTATGAGCTGCCTTCCTGCTGGATGGCGCTGGGCCAGGTTCAGATCTTGTGGAGACACTTACGACAGGGGACTCAGAGGGCTGCTTCAGTGAGTGGCCAGAACAAGGGATAAGTGTGTCTGAATATGGGGAGGATTTTGAAGCTATACATGGCCATGTGTCTTTTACTGAATAAATATTTAAAATTTAGACAAGCATCTTGCAGTATGAGTGCCCCCGTGGAAGGGGGACCATGACAATGCACGCTGGGCGCATGTTACTGGGCGGTTTGACGCCACTTCTTCTGCATATATGGAACAGGCAAACTAAAAGGTGGTCACTTGTTGACTGCCAAAGAAACCCTTTATGTCTGCCTTCTGGTGACCCCGAAAGGCCCGAAACAGCCATGCAGTGGAGATAAACACTTCCAGAGTGTTCTGCATGCTAAGCACAGGCCACAAAGCCCACACCACGAAGCGCCCCCCGTGTCAGTTGTGAGTCCAGCAAGTCCTTCCCTAGAGAGCAGGCCTTACTTCACACACAGCGTCAGCACGTCTCTCAGCTGTAACCGCGCCTCATGCGAGCACACTCCCAGCCTGCTATTAAGATGCCAGGAAAGTGAGTTATCCTCCGGCCGCCCTGCACAGTCTTGTTCTGCTTTTCAGGAGAGGAAGAGAATCTGGCTTCTACCTTCTCTTCTGTCAGACGCAACGAGCAATTGGGAGGACAGCACAGGAGGGAGAGGCCTCGCAAAGACAGAGAGAGGAGCATGTGAATATTTTATCCCTGACAAAATTATAACTTCCCTGCTCAGGAAAAGGGGCTCAGGGTTTTTATTCTTAAGGGTAGAAAGGTTCATAATAAAACCGAAAAGTCTTCTTGGATGTCAAAGAGCTCATAAAAGAGAAGACGTTTAGATGAGTTCAGCATGTAAATCAGAAACATGCAGAAATTTTTCAACTACTTGGGAACTTTCAGAAACAGCCCTCAGATTTCCAAGGCGCTGTATTTACCTTCCTAAGGGCAAATGTGGAACTGGAAATTTTGCTTGGCATTGGAGACTCAATGAATTATAGGCAGGGTGGGGCAGGGTGAAGCCCTCCCTGGGCTTTCATGTCTAAAGACACAAGTTCAAAGGGCTCCTTAAAGTTCCAGCCAAAAACCCTCCCACCAGGCCTTCCTTTGCCGGGCAAGTCTCTAGGTGTTCACCACAACAATGGAAAGGCTGAGTGCAGCCAGGGCCCGTTGAAGATCCACACTGTGGTGGAAAACGTCTTCGCACGTCTGAAAGTGCAACCACATATTCTTACTCACTCCAGGCCTGGTGCCCACTAGGTGCTGGGGGACCATAAGCCAGGTGCCGGGGAGCACCTGGTCACTGGAGCTCCCAAGAGCGGACAGTTAGTGAGGAAAAACACAGTGGAGACAACATGAAGACAGAGCGGATCCGCCTCTGAATGAAAGCCAGCACTGCAGACACCGAGCTGAGCCACCAGGAAGGAGAGGGACCCAAAGGAGGAAGGACAGGGGCGGGACAGAGGCTCTCTGTTACCCAGCGTCTGCCCCTCCACGGAGATGCTGCTGCAAGGGAGGAATGACGAGACACTGGGCGCCTCGATGAGCCACACTGCTGTCCAGAGCTGGTTCCAACTCAAAGGAGAATCTAGAAACTGTGACACTAAGAACCAGTTCCAGGGAATGAGCACGTCTGACCAAAGAAGGAGAAGATCAACGAACGATGAACGAATGCAAGGTGACTGCTCCCAGGATCAGGCAGCTGACAGCGAGGGTAGCATTTGTCCCATGACACTGTAAGGGACAGAACTGGCGCTGATAATATCAAGCCAGCCAATATATATTTTATTTTTTTTGGTACCAGGGATTGAACTTGGGAACTTGCAGTCGTGAGGCAGGCGCTAGAACCCCTGAACTAAATCCCTGGCCCTAAGCAGGTTTTAATTGAACATGACAAAAATAAACCAAGACTAACAGAGTGGTCCCAGAATATAATGGACTAATCGTGAGCACCAAGAAACCAAAAGTCCATATACACTGACACCCTACTATTTCCAGACACCGAATAAAGTGTGTTCCCATGACTTCTAGCACTACATCTACGTAATTATATAAGATTAATATTATCTCCACTCTCGTCACACTGTACAACAAAACAAAACAATCCTGAGACTCAGAGATTTTAGATAGTTTGTTGAAATTCACATGGCTGATACAGAGCTCAGCCAGGTTCCAAAGCCAAGCTCCAGGCACCTAAACTACAAGATATTCTTTAAAAAGGAGTTTTTAAAACATAAGGCAAAACAGAAAGTAAAAAGTGTTGGCAAGACTAGAAAAAAAATTGTGGGAATAAAATAGGGTGGCATCACTGTGGAAAACAGCGTGGTATTTCCAGGGAAGATTAAGCCCGGAATTACCATTCGCCCCAGGGACTGCCCTTCAGTAATGATGCTGGGTAATGATGCTCAGTAATGATGCTGGGTAAATATGCCCAAAACAATGGAAAGCGGAGACTCAAACGTGCACACCCACACGTAACCCCCAAAGGTAGCCACCCCAGTACATGCAGGTGGATGAAGAGACGAACAGGATGGGCAAAGTCATACAGGGTAAGTTTACTCGGCCTTACAAAGGAAGGGAATCCCAGAACACGAAGCAACAGGCGCAGGTCTCGGCGACACTGCCCTGACTGTAGCACATCAGCCACAGAAGGACGGATACGACCCAGTGCCCCTGTTGCTCGGTGCTCATAGTGCCACAGTCACTGCAGTGTAGGGTGGTGGTGGCCAGCAGCTGTAGGGGCGAGTTTTTAGTGGACACTGAATTTTAGTCTGGAAGTTTGGAAATGGGAGTCCTGGAGATGGACAGAAATGACGTCTGCACAACTGTGTGAGATGCATTTAATGCTATTTAACTGTATATCTAAAAAACAGTTAAAGTGGCAATTTTATGTTATTTGCATTTAACAACAACAACAAAAAAGATTTCAAAGGACTGAGCTTCCCCTGCCTGGAAGTGTTCAAGCAGGGCCTGAACATCTACACGTCAGATACTGAACAAGGGATTGTTATTCCAGGAAGGGTGTGGATTGAATGAACTCTGAGAGCTCTTCCAACTGTAAATTTGTATGACAAGATAAGCGCTTCATCAATTATAGAAGTAAAAGGTTGTTTTAGTTTCCCATAAAAACACAGACTACCTTTTATCCTGCAGCTTCCCAGCCTGGACTCAGAGTCAGTGAGGGCCTGGAGCTGATTTACAAGCACACTCTCATTGTTTGTGAAGCACATTTCCAGAAAACCATTTCCAGCTCCATCTTAATGAGGACCAATTTGTTATTTTTTGGAACTCCCTGACTTCCATTGTGATAGAAAAGATACAAGAAAAGAAAACCGAGATCTTGCAGTTCAAGAATTAATGAAGGGTCTGAAACAATTATGTCTTAAGTATACAGAGGTCTCCTTAATGTAAATAGACTGCATTTCACAGTGACTCTTCTGAGAACAAGGGGTGCATTTCACGTGACGCAGGGGGCCGTGTAGCTGGGCTACAGGCTGCTCTCCATTTGTGATTCTACTTCCCTGGACGCTGACTAATGTATGAACAGCCTGGCTTAGGGAATCCAGGTAACACTGGGTTGCAGATTAAAACGCATGCTAATATTGCACCATTTATATAGAAACAGGAATGTAAATAGCTGACTGAAGCCTGAGCAGGAGCTTCGGGGGTGGGGAGGGTGGGGGGGAGCGGGGGTGGCCCCAGGGGAATGCAAGGCCGACCTTGCTTGGCCTTGGTGAGGCCTGCCAGCCTCACTCCTGCTGGCTGAAACACTGCCACCTCCAGAAAGCAAATGCGTTTCTCTGGGCACCCGGGCTCCCTGGCAGAATGACTAAGAGCCGGTGAGGACCAGGGAGCCGCAGCCTGGGCAAAGGCAAAGCGAAAGAAAGACAGTGGTTCAGTCACGTGTGCACCAGGCCGGGGCACGTCCACGCCAGCACAGTGAGTTCTCAGGGTGTGGGTGAAGAGCCAGGACACAGGGCAGAACCAGCCAGTGCCGGCCCACAGCAGGCCCGCAGCTGTGCCCCCATCAGCCGTTCCGGAGTCAGGAGTCTCTGGTACTGTCCACAAGTCCTCACTGTTTGGGACTCTGGCAGCAGAGAACTAGGCAGGGACATACAGAAGAATTGATGGATTCTCAGTAACTGAGCCAGAAACTGGCAGACGGAGGGGCGACAGCGAAGCTGAAAATGGCATTTAAGGTCTAAGGAAGTGACGGTGAACTTCTTAGAGCTCTTAGGGATTCAAGCAGCCTTGCCCAGCCCTCCTGGGTGGGGGCACCAGCCCTGGTCCACAGGGGCCTCCTGGGTGGGGGCACCACCCCGGTCCACAGGCGCTGCTCTGCGGCTGACCCCTCTCTGCGGTACCTGTGGCTGCAGGTGTCTGACACCCTTCTATGCATTTCCTGCCCATGAGAAAAAGTTGGACCCTCAGCAGAACTGACGGAGCCCTTCCCAGCCCTGCTGAATTATATACAGCTCGCTTCAAACATCGCGCTTTCATTTCCTCATTCTCCACTTGCGGCACCCATGCCCAGACCTCCGCTCTTTCCCTATTCACGCTGCAGTCTTAAGATTAGAAAAGGGCCCGTCTGCCTGCTCGGTGCTGAGGTCTCACGGGGCTGCAGGAGTGTTCATGGAAGGAACGCGAGCGAGAGACCAGGACGACCGCAGGGGACGCAGGAGGCAGCGGAGTGGGAGCCGACGGCCGCGCTCGGTGCGCCCTCTTCAGCACCTCCTTCACACACCGCACACACGGCTGCTGAGCTCATCTCTCTCCGCGGGCTTCCTCACCGAGACTCTAGCGTCCCGCGGCAGGGACTGCCTGCCTGCCTGCCTGCCTGCCTGACTGCCTGACTGCCTGTCTGCGGCCAGTGCTTAGCTCAGTACCTGGCAGCAATAAGAAATGAGCGAACTTTTTTCGACTGAATGACATATTGGGAGGCTTGTTAAGTCCCATTTAAGGGACTAGCTAGAGGGGAGGTTCCATCAGCATTTTGATGGGTCCTTGGCACTCAAATTTGGCGATGTGGGCATTGACAAAGTAGTGTCCAGAGCCTTTCTGTTTGGGAGAGGTGCCCACTCCGTTGGGGCTCTCAGGCTGACTCCTCAGAAAGGCTCCCAGGTTCTTCAGGTAGATGCTGTCTACATGCACTTTTCACAGGCTCGGTTATCAGATTTCCTGGCCAGACTCACTAGACACAACAAATCGGGAGCAGGAGAGGAGATGGAAACAGATAAACCAGAAAGACTCCAAGGAGAACAATGGAGACGCAACAGCTCAAAGAGCGTCAGCAGTCCCTGGACCAGAGCCGCAGCAAGGGACAGTGCCGCGGGAAGGGGGCCTCGGGGACTACGCGGATGGGCTCTGAGGACGGAGACCCCAGACAGGGTGCCATCTGGCACCGAATGGCATGTCTTTGACTCCTTGGAAAATTCACTGAGGTGGGATAGTTGATGAGCTGACAGTGCCGGATAAATAATGTTGCTATAGAAACCAAAGAGATCACAAATTCTGTATCTGTCCAATTTTAGCTACTCAGCACATGGAAAAGAACCAAAGGAAACAGCAGAATGAGAATTCACAGTAAGCTAGGGTCTTAAATGCGATTTAAGGAGAGACTGCCTTCCGTGGCTTCAGAGCCCCAACCCCACCCAGCTTTTGAAGGTACTTTGAGCCCTTCCAGCTGCTCTCTGGACGACCTGTGGAAGCCTCGCTCAGATAACACCACTGACCCACAGGGAAGCAGCAACAGCAAGCTCGGCCCCTGAGCAGCACACACAGGACCAGAACCCGGTGCGAGAGTATCCAGGGACAGCTCTGCCTGCCCCCAGCGCAGCTGCTAGGCACATAATTTAACTCTTCCCCACGAAAACCTCCAGAGGGTGGACAGCCAGCCAGCTCTTAACAGGGCTGGCTGTGGCCTGGGCGGGGTACTGGGGACAGACTGATACCAACCCCACAGCTCTGTGATGGAGGACGGGGCCCAACCTGATGATCACAGGGAAGACTGGGGCTCCTCAAGAGAAACTCCAGCACCCCTCGCCCCAAGCATCCAACTACTCTCTTGCCCTCCACCCTCTTTAAAGCCTGTTTCCTGCAGGCACGAAGCTAGGAATTCCACATCGATGATCTCATTTCTCTGCAAAATTGGGAAGAGCACATTTCACCTTGGTCCTCACGCAGTGCAAGGCACACCCACGCACGTGCACACAGGACATGATTA
Source organism: Petromus typicus (assembly GCA_004026965.1). Classification (NCBI taxonomy): domain Eukaryota; kingdom Metazoa; phylum Chordata; class Mammalia; order Rodentia; family Petromuridae; genus Petromus; species Petromus typicus. The sequence continues at coordinate 12,623 of PVIR01019597.1, forward strand.
AACAGATTGAAGCCTGTGTGGAGAGGGCTCTGCGTGCCTTGCTAAGGAACTGGACAGGAAGTTGCATGCAGTGACTACTTCCTGTGAGTCTACAGGGTGTAAGGTATTTGCACCTTTTCTTTATCATGACAATCACCCAGCAAGGAAGTATTACTGAGCACGCAGTGGGGACAGAGAGATGAATTCAGCTCAAAATCACAAAGTCAGCAGGTGATGGGGCCAAGATCACAGCTGGCCTGCTGCCTTTTGAAGACCAAACCTCTGTCCAACTCCAGGGTGGGAGCTGGGGCAGCAAGCTGCTGCGACACCCCCTCAACTCCACTGCGCGGGATGGACCATTCCCAAAGGACCACGGGACCTGACCCTGAGGGTCCCCAAACTTTAAAATCTGGTTCAGAGCTGCTCAGGGAGGAGCCCTACCATCTGCACGATAGTACAGCCCTCTCCATGTCGGCTCCATAGGGACCTTGATGCTGCCTTTGTTAATCCACTTAAATTAAGGGGTTTTTTTTAGTGCGTGTAGTTTCTGTTAAAATGTCATACTCTAATTTATTATAAGCTACTTGAAGGCGAACAAAAAAAAAAAGAAGAGCTCTCTGAGGGTTGAGCAATTGGTAATTAGCTGCAGAAAACTACAAACCTACGCCAAAGCCTCTGCTCTCAGCCACCACTTCCAGATTGTCCTTTGGCCCTTGGTCCTCAACTGTCTCTGTCGAAGGCAGAGCGAGGCCGGGAGACCACCCAAGCTTCGTTGTTCTCACCCTCAGTTGGTCCGGGCTCAGAGGACTGGCAACTGACTGCCAGGCTGTGGTAGTTTGGGGAAATGGTAAAGAACAAAGAAACTTTAGAGAGCAATTCAGAGTGTCAGAGTCCTCTGGTCCCTGATTTTCCTGTCAGCAAAATGGGTAGGGAGTCACTAAACTCTGTCTACCTGGCCAGCTGACTATGTCTATTTTTAGCAGTACTTGGTATCAAAATCAAAGCCTTCTCTCTGAGCTATACCTCCCGCCTTCTTTAATTTTTTTTTAAAACAGGTCTAGACTAAATTTCTCAGGCTGAGCTTGTAATCCTTCTGCCTCAGCCTCCCAGAATCCTCAGATTATAGGTTTGTGCCATTGTAACTGCCCAATCAAATCTCTTTCTAATGGCTGTTCAAACTCTTTGAGACATATTGCATAAAAAGTTTGGAGTGGGGCTAGGGATTTAGTTCAGTGGCACTGTGCCTGCTTTACAAACACAAAGTCTTGAGTTCAATCCCCAGTATTGGGGAAAGAAAAGTTTAGCGCACCCTCTGTGATACGTAGGAGACGCTTCATTACTGAAGGTGAGCTTGGTGCCATCCTTCTTGGGAAGGCTGTTCATGAATACTGTGTGTACTTAAGCACAATAACAGCATGGTGTGACTTCTGAATGCTTACCATGGCTGCATGCACAACAGCCTGACAAGGTATGTGTGATCATTATTCTCACTTTGCCAGTGAAAAAACTGAGGCGGACAAAGCTGAAGCCATCTGCTCATGTTGCTCCTGGTAAACCGGAAGTCTGATTGGACGGCCGAGCTCTGCACACGGCTCCCCCTACTGCCATTCCTGCCGCTGTTCTGTGTGACTCTTACACCTCCTCCGGTTCCACATGGACTCTCGTCCACCACCTTCTGTCCAGTGGGCCTCCTGGCTGCCCAGAGCCTTCCTGAGCTGGCTCCAAGTCTGCTGAGCCTGCCCAGGAAACAAAGTCTTCCTAATGGCTTTGGTTTTGTGGATTCCATAAACATTCCTGGGATGATAAAAGGGTCGCATGTGGTGTTATCTTATTGAATAATGGCCTGCTGTGTCTTCCCTTAAATACAATATTGGAGCAGTGTTTCTGTAGCCAGTGATACCCTAGAATAATACCATATATTTATATAGCGCTTGGCAATTTTCAAAGTGCTTTCCCAATTACTGTCCCATTTGATCCTCACCGCAGGCTTGTGAGGCGAGCACAGCAACTGTGAATACAGCCCCCACAGACAGGCGATGTGGTCAAGCAGAAAGAATCCCAGACTTGGAAGACAGACAGTATGGGGTTCTGCCCCTGCTCCCTGTGTTCCAGCTGTGTGACCTCGAACAAGTCGTACCCTTGGCAAGCTCCAGTATCTTCACCTGCCAATGGTCTGGTGGTGCACGAGGCCACTTGGAGATCTGACGGGAGGACGCTGATAAACACTCATACACTGCCTGACATCAGTCAATAGTGTTATTTTATTATTCAGCTGCTTATTTTATTTTCACTTTAAGCATTACTAGCGGTTAGGACAAAAACATCCTCACTAAAGAAAAACAGAAGAAAAGCTATGAGAACCACGCATAACAAATAAAGCAGACTTTACTGTTAGAGGGACAAGAGACACACGGGGGAGGAAACGTCTGACCCTGACAGGTGGGAAGAAAGGAGCAGAGGGTGGGGGGTTTGCAAGGCCCTGCCAGCCCCAGAACCGGACACACACTTACCCAGGCCAGGCTCTGTCCTTAGCCCATGGGCCTCCTTCTACCCCAAGCCCAGCCTGCGTGCCTGGCAAGGGTCCCAGAGGCCAGGTGTCACGACAGGGGGGGCTCTGTGTTCCTCTGGCCTGCAGCACCTAACCGGGCCTAGCTGCGCTGGGTGAACCTCTTCCCCACTGACTGCAGATCTCTCCCTCCTCTTCCATCTTGGCTTGGTACAGCTGAGGCTATACGAGTTGGGAGGACGCTTGTGAGAACAGACCAGAGGCTGGGGCAGTGTGGGTTTGCACCGTAAATGTTCCTCAGAGACCACATGCTAAAGGCTGATTGCCAGCCTATGGCACTGTTGGGAGGTGGTGGGACCCTTAAGAGGTGGGGCCTCTTGGAAGGAAGTGAGGTCATTGAGGGCGTGGCCTTGATGGGGATGTTGGGACAACACACACTTCCTGCTGTTTCTGCCTCATCACTGGCCCGAAGGACCCCAGCTGGCTGATCACTGACTGAGGCCTCTGAAATCATTAGCCAACATTGAACTTTCCTCCATCCAAATTGTTCATCTCAGGTGTCTGCCTCGCCTAACAGAGGCTGCTGGACCTGAGTCACGTTCTGGCTCTGTTCTTGGCTTAATGACATTTATACAGAACGAGCTGTCTTGGAGATGAGGCCCAAATCTAAACACATGACTCACTTCGTTCACACCCACTTTCGCCCATAGCGTGAGAGTGATGCTGTTCAGCATTTCCCTGCTCCTCCATTTGGACGGGCACACCGTGTGAACCAGTTATAGGATTTTCCACTTGTGGCATCCTGTTGGTGGCCGGAAAGCTCAGAAGTCTGAAGTACTTTGGATTTCAAATTTTGGTTTGGGAATGCACAACAGGTACTTCTGTGATTGTTTGTTGCGTGAAGCTGACTCGGGGGTCTCCACCCAGGCAGCAGCCGTGGCCCAAACATTTGTGTGATTTCTCTTCCTTCTCTCCCTTGTGCCCTGGCTCAGATGCGAGTCCTGGAGGCTTTTCCCTTCTACAGCCGCAGAGTCCGAGCTGTATCTGTGCTCTCTGAGAAGTCGGCTCACCCGGTACCCACTGCTGTTGTGCAGGGACTCCCTTCCTTGCATCCCCAGGAAACCTAGGCCAGGCACCAGGTAACGGAGAGGACTGTGTCTGTGAGCAGATAGCCTCAGCCTCAAGACGAGTGCCCCAAGCCGCTTTCACAGGACCCCAGTGTGGCAAAGCAGCACTGTAGGTGAGGCTGCCTCTGTGCCATCTAGCTAAACCCAAACCTCACTTTGAGAGTAACAGGAACTGAGGTCACACTTAACGACAGAGCAAAGGACAGAGGCTCAGAGTGGAGGCCTGTGTCCGTGTAGGCCCAAGCTGACAATTATCTTGTCCCCCCCAAAAAAGCCATGTGCAGAGCGTTTGGCCAATCCTAGGTGTAAGGTCAATGGTAGTACTTTCCCAACTGCTTTCTCAGACTCAGAATGTAAGCTGTATATGCAGACATTCTTCTCCGGGCACCAGGCAAGAGCGCAGCAGTAACTCAGGTCTACAGCCACTGCAGGGTGAGGGCCGCGCGTGTTGGGGTGGGGTCCTGCGGTGCAGCTGCAGGGAAAGGTGTGCCATGGAACAGGGGCTGCCCATTACTGTTAACCTGGGGCTCCTCCTCAAACCCTTCCTGTTCTTGCTGCCTGATTTACATTATCAGAAAATTAATGTCCACTCTGTCTCTCTGGGGTCGATCTTTGCCACAGAATATTGAGCTCGCGACTTCTGTGGATGGCACATCACCGCCATTCTGTGTGAGCAGTCCCCCTCTGTCTCTTGCTTTTCTGTTTCTGCTCCTCTGTCCTCATTCCTGTCTCCCGCCACACACAGCCACCCCACAGGGCCCTCTCTCTCAAGCACTGCACAGCGCCCTGTGCTTGTGTACCCAGCCTGTCGTCACGGGTGGGGCTGTGTTAGATCGCTTGTGACTTCTCCCCTTTTAGATAGAGCACTCGGGCCGAGGACGCAGCTCAGTGGTTCTGGTGCCTGCCTGCAGCACAGCACTGGTTTCGTGTTCAGTCAGTCATTCCTCTGAGTCTGCTTCCTCCCTTCTGATTGCTCGGTCCCTTTGTCTTCTGCACTTGTGGGACTTGCAGGTATTCTTGTGACCATGAAGCTGATCTCCACATGCAGCTCTCTCCGCAGCTGTGCTCCCAGCTTCGGACTGGGGTGGACCAGTGGGAGACTGAGGAGAGGCGGGCTACATCCGGTGCTGCTCCTCTCCCTGAGAACGGGGCAGGGCTCCGGCCTTCCTGCCCCTCTCTTCTGATATTCGCCTCCTTTCCTGAGGCTCCTATCATGCTGGGCTGTGTCACTTCCTTCTCTCCCATGTGCCGCAGCTCGGATGTGAGTCGTGGACACTCTCCCCTTACCTCTGTACCCCGTGGGATGCAGAACCTTCACTCACTTCTCCTTTGCTGAGCTCTCTCGAGCTGCCACTTCTTTCCTCTTGGGCTGTGTATTTGATCCAGGACCCCAGGATCTGCATCTGTCCAATTTTACCCGTGTCATCTTGCAAGAATAGTATGGTTAATTTCATGTGTAAACTTGGCTGGGCCACGGTGCCCAGATGTTTCTGTGAAGACGATTTTGGATGAGGTTACCAGAGCAATGGATGGGTCTGAGGAAAGGAGACAGCTTCCATGTGGGTGGTCCTCATCCAATCAGTTGAAGGCCTTAATAGAACAAAAGACCTCCCAGAGGAAGAGGGGATCCTGCCAGCAGACAGCCTTCCAACTTGAGCTACATCACTGGTTCCTGCCCTGTCGCCAGCCTGCCAACCCGCCCTGTGGATTCTAGTTGTGCCAGCCTCCGCGCTGTGGGAGCCAGTTCCTTGATACACATCTGATTTGTGCTGTCTCTCCAGAGAGTCCTAATACACATGGGACCCAGATTGTCTCCTGCGCCCAACTACCACCCACAATGTGAGGAGCATCCAAACATATTTCCTCATGGGCCACAAGAGAATTGCTTTGGTTTCTATACCCAGCAGTGAAATTTCTGGGTCATAAGATAATACCAGCTTTTTGTACTACAAACCATAATGCTTCAACAAATTATAACATCTTACAGTTTTTTGTAGATTATCTACCATGTGCCAACTATTATATTTGGGAACTACTGGCGAAATTATCTACAAAGTAAATGTGGTCCCTGGCCATACTGAACTTTCAGCGGAAAACCATATAAATGATCTGCTACACAATTGGTGTCCAATAAAAGTGCAACTATTTTTGAAACCAAAATTACTTTCTCCACGTGGCTTACTGTCTACATCAATATGACTTTATTACTGCACTATCTTAATCAATATGACTTTACTATTACAGGAAATTCTTCACCAGGAAAGTAAAGATTGCAAATAATTTCCTGAAAATTCATCCAATGAACATCTAACCGAGCAGCCTTCCCACCGTTAACGTGAACTGACTGCTTATCCCCCGCCCCTTGCTGGATGCAAAAACAAAAGATTCAGTCTACAGATTCCCAGCTCCAGTCTCAGCTGGGCCCCTCCCCAGCAGCCACTCTCAAGTGCGCAGCACAAGGGGCAGCACCACCTCCGGGGCTGGGCTTCTCCAGCACTCGGCAAACGTTATGAATGGGTGTGGGGCAACAGGATTGGCAGTTTCTTGGGAGATAGAATTTAAACACATTTTGTAAGACCTAAGATATGAAAAAGAAGACACAAATATATCTTTCTACCAAAAGGTGAAAAATTTGGGTTTAAATACACAAACCACAGCTATGTAACCTCGAAGAAGCGAAGCGGAACCACAGGGAGGCAGTGGCGATGGCGATGCTGTGGTTTCCTCGTGTCCTGAGTATCCCCCAGAGGGCCGCAGAAAGCCTGGATCCTGGGTGGTAGGGTGGGAGGCTCTGTGGACCTGAACGAGTGCAGTTCCCTGATGGGAGCCCGGGGGGGGGGGGGGGGGTCCGCCCGCAAAGGATTGTGGGGCCTTAGCTTCTCAAGCTTTCTCTGCTTCCTGGCTCAGGATGAGGCCCCAGGCTCCAACCCACATGTCTGCCGTGGCCATGAGGAGCCCTCACCAGAGGTCCAAGCACATGAGGATGCTTTGAGATCCCAAACTGACAGCTAAATGAGTCGTTTCTCTCACGAAGACAGCTGCCTTAGGTGTTTTGCTGTGGTGAGACGAAGCTGACGGTTTGGAGGCGGCGAGACACTGGAGAGAACCCTGCACCCGCCTCTCGCTCAGGGGATCTCAGCTCCAGGGAGCCCGTGGTTCTTGGAATGATCATAGAAAGTCAGTGTTGTCATCTAGTCCTTTCAGTGACGAGGAAATCCGGTGAAAACAGGCCTCCTCCAGAGCTGCTGAACGGCACAAATTTACTATCTTCACTTTCATTTAAGATGCTAACTATGAACCAACCAACAGTTTACAAGATTAAGATGACAAAGGAAGACAGTGGGAAGCAAAAGTCTACATGCTCTTCATTGCAGAAACTTTTCTCTAGGGGCAGAAAGTGCTTTTCCAGGACGCTGGTCAACAGCAGAGTGCATCTAGTGAGTGCGTGATGTGGGCACAGGACCGGAGAGATGTGGACTCTGTTTATTAAGCTAGACCGTGTCTCCCTGGGCCTGTGTGTTTCCTGGAGTGTACTGGAATTTGATTTCGGCGAGGGCCACTCCCACATCCAGGTTCCCGAGATCCCTGATTTCTTGCTCAGACCTACACAGAGTTAGCCAAGGCTGTGACGTTGGCCTCCGTACCAGGTGGTCTTGGCTGTGTTTCCCAGCCTGGCTTGTTCACCTCATTGTGCCTCAGTTTCTCCACCAGGAGGTCGCAGAAGCAAGGTTCCCTCTCCAGGACGTTACCCTCTGCCAACTCCATGCCAACGCACCGCACAGGCATCCATTTTTCACGCACCATTATTCCACTTACAAATGCACGTCCTGCCTCTGCAGAACTGTAAATTCCTTGCAGGCAAAAACTCTACCATATATTTTGTTTCTGGAGCCATATAAAATACATTTTTCCAAGTTCCCTACAGTGCTATTAGCCCAGCAAATGATCAAAAATATTTTCCAAATGAATGAGCCATGGCTTGCAAGCCGCGATTTACTCTTTCACCAAGGAGGCTGTCTGCTCCAGCGGCCCCTGCACATACGCCAGAGCGGCAGAGCCCTGGGTAGGGGCTGCACACGGGCCCCTCTCACAGTGCCAGGCACAGTCTCTGTGAAAGGACGTCCTGGGCCAGGAAGGGCTGGTGGACCGGGCTGCATCAGCCCCAGGCAGCACCATGCGATCACTCAGGCAGGGAGGAATTACATAACACTCTGAGATTTGCTTTGGCACAGGGTGGGGACACTGTGGCACCACTTCGTGTGTGTTCAGCGATTTCACTATCCCATGATTTTTAAAGTTTTATACTTCCAGCCATGAAAAAGAAAAATTTCTGCATAACTGCTTCACTGGGAGACAGCTGACCCCAAAGAAAAGTCTCAGAAAACTGCCTTGGCAGCTGATATACCATCTTAACTTCGCATTCATTTCTTTAAAAGACTAAAAATCTTCCACTTTAAAAGTGCAGATTTCATTGCTATTTCTAAGACAGGAGGAAATAGATAGCTACAGTTCAATTACGGATGGCTAGTTCAGGGCCAGCAGGATTCCATTAACAAGATATACAGCATTGTCGAGCTCTGGTGCTTTCAAACACGGTCAGATTATTCATGTGGGAGGCATTACTAGCTTGAGGAGATTTCAGATTCCTTGCTAAAGTATCTTCCTCCCTCCTCTTCCGTTTTTCAGCCAATGATTTTCAGCCAATGATTTTACTATTCATTAGTACCTCCAAAAGGACAAGACAGAAGGAAAGCGGAGCCACTCACAGAGTCCGAGCTTCCTGCCGAGCTGCATGTGCAGGCCTTGTCATTTTTTGAGACATTATTTTACTAATCACTAATTTCCCTAGGCCAGGCTCGAAGTTGTGATCCGCCTGCCTCAGCCTCCCATCTGCTGGGATTACAGGCCTGTGCCGCTCTTCTTGGCTTATAATACTTAATCTGCGCTGACATCTGTCCATTCGATATTAATGGAAAGAGTGAGCTCTGCGTCGAGCAACGTTCATGCTCAGCAGTGTCTCGCGACCACCTGCTAGAGCTCGTCCATGAGCTCGTCCACTGTGCTTCCCTCGCGTGCTTTGCAGCAGAGCTCAGCAAAGGCGACGATCGTCTCCCTTTTGTGAGGGAAGCAGCTGAGGTCTGAGGAGCCACAAGCCCTGCGCAGGGCTGCAGCCAGAGACTCTCCTTCCGGAGGGAGTCAGGTCCCTGCCTCACCGCGGCGCTCGCCTGTGTCTGCGCCGGTGCAGAGTTCAGCACGTCCCCACCCACCTTCCGGGCTTTGATACCAGAGAAATGTTCCTCTTTGATGGATGCACTGCTGATAGAGATAAATTTATTCAAGAAATGATATCCATGGAATTATAAGTGTAGTGGCTTAAACACATGAGATGTATTTCAAAGTCAGGCACAAAGTTAAAATTAAAAGAACAAACGGCCGTGTGGCCTAAGGTCCCCCAGAGACAGTGCCTTGCCCCATACTCAGGGAAACAGGCTCCTCACACACGTAGGAAGTTTGCAGCGCACGAGTCCACGCTTGCCGTGATCACCATGCCACACCACAGGCCCAGGCATTAGTCTCACGAGACTCCTAACGCTGGGTGAAGTCCAGGAAATGACAGTCCAAGCAGCCCCATATCACAACAGGCTTCGCTGGCACAAGAATCACCTGATGCAACTATTCCTGTTAGTATTTTAAATGATGGTCACCAAGAATCCGCAGTCAGCCAATCTCAGAGCTGAAGGGAGTCAAGACTGTCAAGGGCACCATAGTCTCTGCTTTCAGAGGTCTGTGGAGGCTCCCTTCCTTCTGTCATCGCCCTGGGCCTGGGGCCGGGCCGGGACACTCACTCCCCACGGCTCCCACCAGGCAGGTGGAGCCCCTCCGGGCTGTTGTAAATAAGCTCCGGCCACCCAGGCACAGCATTTGATCACCACGTGATTCCTGCCGTCCTCTGTCCCCTTGTTCATCACAGCAAGGACGGAACTAAATTATAGAGTGAAATCCAGCCAGGGGGTCTCTGTGGAGGGTGGGACAGAGAGCAGGGGTCACGGAGGTGCACGACTCTGGCCAGGACTCCTGAGTCACTGCAGAATGGGAGGAAGAAGAGGAACAGCACCCCTACAGGACAGCTCAGCCTTCACCAGCCAAAAGGGGGACTTGTGCTCTTCCGCTGTGGCCAGCACTGACTATGAGAGGACTGGGGGGACGTCTAGATTTCCAGCTTTCTTTGAGAATTTTGAAAATCTCTCAGTACGAGCCCCACTTTCCAATATGGCAACCACTGACTGGGCTTGAGCTGTGGTCAATTCCACTGGGGGAGGGGTGGAGTCCCGGAGAGCCTGAGGCCTGCCAGCTCCTCAGTGGGTACCCCCCAGCCTCCTTCTCTCTTCCGACCAGTTTGCCCTGGATGGCATCTGATTTTGTGAATGCCACACAAAATTGCTGTGGCCACTCCGCCTTCTTGCCTTCTTTTATAAACATCCACATCTGCTTAAGCTCGTGAACAAAACCTAATGTTTCACTGGCTCAATAAACATGAGTTGAATGAATAAAGAAATGCATTTAGCTTCAGCTGTGTGGGGCATGGAGGGCGACAGCACTGAGCCAGACATCAGACTCACTTCCGGGGGTCAGGCAGAGCAACAGAGATGGGAGCTGGGTCCGGCTGGCTCTGCATCTGCAGGCAAAGAGACAGCCTCTCGGCCTCGGGCTTCTCCGGAAAGTGATGAGTGAGGGGCAGACAGCTTTGAGAGCCCAGGCAAGGGCCCCCTGCAAGCAGAGCAAGCCTGAGAGGAAAGCTCTTTGAGAAGGAAATGGCGTCTGGGCTGGGCTGTGACTCACACACAGGGTCCAGTCTCGCTGAGACATGGACAGGAACAGGCGAGGCCGAAGGCAGGTTGAGAGTGGCAGGGAGCTCGGTGGGTTCGTTCCTGGCGTGGACGGTGGCCCACGAGCGCCAGGCACACGGCCTCTGCTGTCAGCTCTGGGCACCAGCAGGACCGACACGGGGACTCCATCATCTGGAGCTCACTGGGGCCCTTGACACACAGCTCGGTAGGAAGGCCCTCGTCCCAGGGTCCGCCCACAGCCAGCCGCCCAGGCCTGCGGAGTCCTCCGTCTCCATGCTCACAGCAAAGGCTCTCGCCAGCCTAGCAGCAATCTCCAAACCTGGCGGTGCTTTTGCAAGATTTATGAAACCTTTCCAGTGAGGTTTTGCAGATGATTTATTTTTATCTTCCTGGTAATAGATATGTTTCTACAGAATGAAGTCCAGAGTAGAATGTAAGAACTGGTACATGTCTACATTTTGATCAGTACTCGAGCTACCCTGTACTTGATCATCTAAGTCCCTAATACTGGCTTGAGTATTAAATCACAAGCGTGTACACGCAAACCGAATGCTTCGACATGCTGAGCTTTGTTCTAAGCGTGTTACACGCTAGCTCCTGTAGAACCACAGCCAAGTTTTACAGACTGTTACTACCCTCTGCCGAGGTGGACATGTGGGGTGGGGCCAATATAGGCCCTTCCTCCACCTCAGAAGTGCAGAGCTAGGACCTGGGCCGCAGTCTGAGGTCAGGGCCTGCTGTTTAACCACTGAGAAGCAGAGAATCTGGGAGGGCAGTGCCCAGTACCCTCTAACCTCAGCTAGAAGGCAGGCGTGGGCCTAGAATCTGAGCTACCCTCCAGGCCCCAAACCATCACCCTCTTGGCCTCAGCTTTCTCATCTGTTCAACGGGAATAATCATGTTTAGTTCTTAGGGTGAGAAGAATTTTGGCAGGAGTTAGAAGGGGCCTCACATCCAAGATGCTCTCAACGCAAATGCCCATTCTCATTCAGACGTCAGCCCCTTTCCCATCACGAACTTAAGCAGCAGCCCATATGTGCTGATTACTATTCCAGGGTACACTGTTGTTAGGTGCAATTGACCTCAGTGTCCAGGCACATCCAGTATGGAGACAGGGGTCAGGGAAGACCAGCTGAGGTCAGGAAGTTAGAGAGGGCGGAGAGCTCCCCAAGGGAAGAAAGAGTTACGTCCGGTTCAATGTCCGGCTCAAGGAAAGACCAAGAGAACAAAGCAGGTGTCACTTCAATTCCAGATGAATGAGATCCAGAGAAACAGAAGTTATTTCTTTTTCATTCAAAATATATTAATAACTACTTAATATGGCACTGGACTCCAGAAATACACAACAGGACAGCCCAGTCTGCAAGGAGCCTGGGGTCTCCTGTGAGGGAAGCTGCACAGGCAGTGCACTGAGCACGGCCACGGGAGCCGGCAGGGGACAGTCAAGACGGGGAGCTGAGGAGTGACATCTGAACGGAGAGCTACAGGACACAGTGTACTGGTCTAGCTAAGTGAGGGGCCGTGAGGGGGACTTTCTGAGCAAATATCACAGCACGCGCCACATGCGAAGTCAGGACCGAGAATGGGGAGTGGAAAGGAGAGACAGGAAAGCAGTCAGCAGGGAGAGGGAGCGTGGAGAGGCAGGGACAGGGGTAGGGCTGGAGAAGGAGGCGCCACGCCGGAGGGACGTGGCGGCAGGGGTGGAGGGAGGACTGAGCGGTCTGGGTGAAGGGGAGAGGGAGGAAATGAGCCGTATCCACGCAGGAAGGGGCTCAGTGCAAGGCATCAACACAACATGTGGTGTGGGTGTGGGTGTGGGAAGGGAAATGGGTTTGAACGGGGCCGTCCACAGAGACCTGACGCTGGAAAGGACAGAGGGCGCTGCGGCGGGGAGCCGCGGGCATGGCATGGAGTACGCCATCAGGGGACGAGCCGGCTTTACATGGCTGCTGTGATTCAGGGGACGGTCCCACGACAAGTGGCTGTAGGGTCTGTGGCTCGGAGACGCCCCCAGCAGTCCCAGCTGCAAGGCCAGTCACAGCCTCCCTTCCTTAGTCGCTGGACTGACAGCGGAAGTGGAGACTCTTACAACCAGAGAGCGTCGCCACGCTGTGGTCAAGATAATTCTCCAGGAGCAGAGAATGCAGGATTCAGGGGCAGCGAGACGGAAGGTGCTCCGCGGGGTCACATGGCATGGTCTGAAGGTGGCCTCCGCATTCCCGTAACAAGCACTCATGAAACTGGGGTCACACACCTTTTGTGGGTCCGCACTGCCTCTGGCAAACACTGAATCCAGTCGAGGGAATTTCTGCACCTTAGGTGTGCTGAGGCCGTGCCTCTGCAGTCACAGGCAGAAGGAACTTCTCTGTCCAACCAAAGCCGCCACGCCAGGGATGTGGGTCCCAGCAGGCTGCTCAACTGTGGGTGGGCACAGAAACATGGGCAGAGCGCTATGGCCAGGCCACTTACGTCCAGTGAAGCAAGGACCCTGGCACTGATGTTTCTGATGCCCAGTATAGGGTAAACTTTAAGGTTTTAGATACAGATATTCTTAAAAGAAAAAGTATACTAATTTAAAAAAACAAAACAAAACAAAACAAAACCTTTAAAGAGAAATGCCAATTACAAAATAGAAAATATTTCATAGGGCCGGGGAGTTAGCTCAGTGGTTCCGGTGTCTGTCTTGTAAGCACAAGGACCTGGGTTCGATCCCCAGTAACCACATAACAATACTGGGCGTGGAGACTCATGCCCAGCAGCAACCAGTACCACATACCACAGTATCGGCTGTGGTGGCTCACACCTGTCATCCCAGCACTCGGGAGGCAGAGGCAGGAGGATTGCTGAGATGTGAGTTTGAGGCTGAGCTCAGGGCCAGCCTGAACCACAAAGTGAGACCCCGTCTCAAAAAAACCAAAAAAACCTAAAAAAAAAAAATTATTAATCCCACAGTTCGGGGATTAGCAAACTCATCATTTGGGGTTATTTCCTTTATTTTTATATTTACTTTTTCAAATAACTAAGATCACACAAAATATACCTGTACATTGGTTCTTGATATAAATTCTGTTTTATGTATATACCAAATTTAATTTTAATCATTACCATATTGCAGAGCATTTATTCTATATCTAGTTTTTTTAGTACTATAAATAAGATTGCTCTTAATAACTTGTCCAAAAATAATTACATCTTAGGCTGCTTTTCAAGAACAGATTCCTAAAAGTAAATTATTAGGTCAGCTATAAGTATTTAACCTTCTTTGATCTGACTAAAAAAATTCTTGCCTGGATCTACCTGTAAATTGTAAACAGATGTAGAAATATGCACAGACTTACATATGAGAGAAACGGACACAGATATGCCCAGGTGATTTCTTGAGGCCTTAAAGAACACAGAGTCTAATGAGAAATTTATGCCTCCACCCAAAGAGAACTTCCTGAGTAAGTCTCTACCTAATTCACTTTCCAGGATAAAATAATGTATGGAAATCTATACTCTCTCCCACGAACATTTACCCAAGACACTGTCACAGCACAATGCCAGTCCACAGAAAGCCGAGTGCCACAGAAGTCATGCAATGCCAGCTGGGAGGACGCGGGACTCTGCATCCTGGTCGTGGGAGGTTGCTGAGGCCCAGAGAGCAAAGCTCAGCTCCGTGATGACTTCAGTGTCACGTCCCCCAAGGAGCACGCGGCAGACTGAAGGGGAGGGGAGGCCCCTGAATGCCAGCTGCCTGCCCTCCACATGCCAGGCACCGCATCCGATGCCGAGATGAGGGCAGCAGGGCTGATGATGACAGCAGGAGGGAAGGGGAGAGCCAGCAGGACAGGCCTGCGGTTCCTGCTGCAGGACAGTGTCTTGAATCGGCCACCTGCCATCTTGTGCGTGAATTCTTTCCCTCAACCTGTGTTAGGGATGAAATTTCTCAGGAGGGCAATGAAACTCCTTATTCTTATTCCCACATCTGGACAGACAAGAATAACCTACTAACAGGTCTCACGCGGTGGCAGAACAACATACCAGCATAACTGCTGACGTGTACTGTGTGGTTACTGTGTCTCAACGCCACCCTAGGCCTGGACTTAGAGTCTCTTGGGCTGAGCTTCCTCTTCAGTTCACCTCAAAAAACTTCAAACCTCAGGGCCAAATGACTTCATCTCACAGAGCTTTAGAGAACCTGGATGTCGCCCCACCTCACCAAAGGAGAATGTAGCCATGTGAAGTGAGGAGATGAAAGTGACAGTGAAGAGAGAGGCGGAAGCACCAGGAGTAGGAACTTCCTGATCAGTCAGTTCACGGGAGCCATTTTCCAGGTAAGCAGTCTGGGCGCCATATGCAATGCCACTCAGGGGCAGTAAGTCAGAGCCATTGCACTGAGATGGGAGGCCAGAGTCCCTTGGAGGCTGGAAAGCTGAGGGTGCTGGATGTGGGCACAGCACTTAAAGAGACTAATTTACCTTCTCTTTACATTCTGACCTGAAGACTTACCTCAGACTGCGTAACTCCTGGACAACTGCAGCAAGACCATGCTTCTCATACCAACTTGCCCGGCAGGAAGTTATAAGGACCTTGGCACTTCTTTATCAGTATGTAAAAGCCAAAGGCTCCAGTGGGGAACAGACTGTTCTCCTGCAAAGCCACAGTGGTGATTACGTCAACACAGAGAGTCGGAAGTGGCCTGCAGCCCAGACAGCCCAGGAGCTCTGGAGCCCAGGCAGCGTGGGCACACACAGCTAAGCTCAGTGGAAGGGTCGCAGACACCTCAGACAGACGTGGGTACCTGCACAAGAGGGCAGCGCCTCTGACTGCTCAGTGCTCCGTGCCTGCCTGCCTGCCTGCTCTACAGCTTCCCAAGGGGCAAGCTGTTCTACACGTCCACCTTCACATGTCAGAGCATGAAGACCAGGAGGACAGCAGGTCGGTGTGACGGGTGCAGCGAGGGCTGTCAGGTGCTACTCTCGAGCTCCCACACAGTCACGGGGCGGGGTTACTGCTGGCACCAACCAGGCTCTCCTGTTAATGGCAACTGACCGAGGTGTGGAAAGGCTGAGTGATTTGCCTGGGTCCCACGGTTGGTGGGGAAAGCAGAGTTAGAATCCAGGTCTACCTGATGCCAAGGCCCCGCCTGCTCACTGCTTCTGGGCTTCCCCAAGATCTCACACTCAGCTCCTTATTCTGTCAGCTCTTCTACACCCAGCTGTCTCCTGTAAGGGGCCGTCCTCTCTAGCACACCCCTGAGTACAACCAAGCTCGAGCCTCAGCCCCGGGAAGCAGAACTCAAGGATTCTGCTGAAGGAGGCTACAGTCGCACAGTGGAATAAGTTATCTCTAAACTTTCTCAGGCTCTCCAGGGTTATGAGAAGCAGCCGTTCAGGCTTCCAGTGCAGAGTCCTCTCATCTGGTTACTTCCTGAGCCTTTAGAAACTCAAGATTGGATTTTTCTTCCTTTAAAGAAACTCTTAACAATTACAGTCAGATTGCTCAGATAATTGGCTATTTGCCTAAGCAAACGGAACTCTGGGAAGACGCTCAAGATAGAGACGCTGTTACTGAAGCTGCAATGACAGCGCTATCCATGGAATAACTGCCACTCACACCATGAGCTAATGTGGAGGAGTCAGCGGCCTGACCGGGCGTGTCTCACTGGGTGGGGACAGTGACAGAGGAGGAGGAAGATCCTGCTGGCAAACGCTGGAACCGACTATTCAGAGCTGGCTCTAAGCCCAGCCCCGCCATTTACCTGCCCTGTCAACTGCAGGCAAATTTCTTTACATTAAACTTCGGCTCTCTCATCTGTACAGTATTTTGTGAAGCTGATGATAGAAGGAAATAATGGCTGATATGTAAAGTGCATGTTGTACTTAAAAGTTCTCAGTAAACAAGAGCAGTAGTTAGCGGGGAACTTTCCATTCCCTGGACGCTGGAAAGTGCATGCCGAAGTGAGCCTTCAGTGAACTCTTTCCCAGGCCTCCGCTGCTCAGCCTCTTGAGTCTCGGCTTGTGATTGCCACAAATTCAAGGCCAGCCTGGTCTACACAGTGAGCTCAAGGGCAGATTGGGCTACGTGGTGAGACCCTATACCAAAAATAATAACAACAATAAAATAAAAAGGAGTTAAAAAGAAAGAAGGAATAAAATAATGAAGAGGAGGAGAGAAAGAAAAGGGAAAGAGAATGGTAAAGAAAGAGGAAAGCAAAAAAGGAAATTTTAAAAATACTATTCAGTTCTCCGGCTTCAGGCTGCTTGCCCTGTGTCTATCCCTACAACGCTGGCAAGGTGCTGTTCTGTTCAAGTTTATCCTCTTTTCTTAATTCCAAAGATATTTTTAGACATTCTCTCCTTCTGCCCAAATATTCTCCAAAGTCACTCTGACACTTACTCTCTTCATTTTGAAACCATTTCACTTTCTAATGCTGGTTCTCTTAATAATAAACATTTCTCTCACCAAATCTATTCTTTGTTATATTTCTTAGAAAAATGAAACTTTAGCATATCAGCAACAGGCAGCGAGCTGCATGGCTGGGAGCTGCAAGGTCTCCCCAGCACTGTGTGGACACAGGCCCTTTGGAGCCGCCGGGAATGTCACGGCTCGGCCACGGACGCACATATAACCCAGCGTCTGCTCAGACGCAACAACAAACGTGACTCAAGGTCTCTAGCTCATCTTTCTGCTCTATAGAGCTCCAGGATTCGAGCAGGATCAGCACCAAGGCCCTATTCCTATTCAAAAATAATCCATGCTAGAAGGCCCCACATTTCCTTCAGGAGGCTGGCAGGGTCTCCTAAGGCCCTTCAGCTGCACAAACTAAGACCTTCTCCCTTGACGGTTTGGGTCACAGAGCCAGGCAGTTTTCAGACAGCAGCCATTTCAAGCAGTTCTGTGTTCTGATGACATCAGATGCGTCCCTCGCCGTGTGGCTGGGTGAGCCTCTGACCCCTAGCTGCACTTCTTTCTCCCACTGGGGGCCCAAGTACTGAGGTTGTTCACTGTTTCAACAAAGAATATCCAGATTTCCTGGATGAGAAGAGGCAGTGGTCCTACACTGCCAGAGCTCAGGGTCCCCCGGGGGAAATGGGCCCCTGCAGTAACGTCTATGGCCCAGCGCACTTGCTCATCCTCCATCTCTTCCGGGGCTTTGGGGACGGACTGCTGTGGAGAGGAGGTGGTTCTGGCCAGGCGCTGCACAGGCGAGCATTACTGGCCGGAGCTCCCAAGGGCAGCAGATGGTGCCTCATTCACCAATATCTGTTTACCTCTCCCTCCTACAGTGGTGCTTCAGTGGATGGAAACAGCCATTTTTGTAATCCCGAGGGTGGGAACTTCATGCTGTGGGCGCAAAACGAGCAGAGGCAGAAGTCAGAGATTTTCAGGCCCACCGGGAGGCCAGAGCTGCGCCGCCATCCAGGCCTCGTCATGAGGACAAAGCCGTACGCTGTGGGAACTGCTGCCCTCGGACCCCTCGCAGCTCCTCTCGGCAAAGCAGAGGAACCACGCCTCTGAAAACCCACTTTTCTCCTTTGAGACTCGGACTGTGAGTGGAGGGAGAACCTGCACACCGGGTGGCGTGAACGTCTCCTGGCTGTTGCTGGTCTTTCCCTGAAGCCGCACTCTCAGGATTTTGCTGTCGCAATTGTCAACCCAAGGGTTCAGCAAATCCAGCAGTCCCAGGGTCTCCAGGGAGGGAAGCCTCTGTCGGAGGGGACAAGCAAAGGAATGTGCAAAAGAGGAAAGAGAATATGGGAAGGAACAGAGGTGTTTTCCGGCCATACTTGTGTAACCATAAATCATCTGCCATTCAATAAGAAAATAGGTAAATAAAACCTGATATTGCTCGACAGCTGCGCGAGGGTTGGGACCTCGTTTCTCAGCATGCAGAAGTCAGAGGCCAGATGATTGGTGAAAAAGCAAGCAGCAAACTGTGTAGAATAGAGCCAGATGTGAGTCACTAGGTGACTGACGGACAGACAGACAGATGGACACACTACCCAAGTGCTGCTGTGTCCTTCCTGAAGCCGCTGCACCACTGGACACATAGGGAAGCGGAGGACAGGGGCAGGAGGAGGCCAGCATGCAGGGGACAGGGTGTCGTCCCCACTGCCTTTGGAGACAGGAGACACACCAACACGTACGCCTGCACCCTACTCGGGGCTGGAATTCCAGGGGCAGGGTGTACGCATGAGGGTGAGCGTGCAATCACTCAGGGAGGAGCTTGGGCAGTGGGAGGCCCTTGGGACATGAAGTGACAGCAACGAAGACGCACTGGCCACGGGCATACTCAGGCTGCGGGAGGGTACACCGGGCTGGCCTTGCCTTCAGCAAAGGAGGGACATTAGCCACCTTGTCACCGCATGTGACCCGGCAAGGCTCCAGCTAGAGGACTGCACAGACTTCTAAGCAGACAGCGACTCGGACTGATCCACCAGGCCAGGGCTGAAGACGGCTGCGACCAGGGGGTAGGGGCTGCCTCCAAGGCCATTACTGCGTCTGTTGCGCCCAGAGGCGGTGCTGGGAGGCTCTGGATGTAACGTTCTCCTAGACACTTGAGATTGGGGCTGGTACTTCCGCTACATTTGGAAGGGTAGCCAGTCACACAATCATCTGGGCATTTAAGAGATGGGACTAAGAATCGGGGGGAAAAAGTAGGAAGACTTGCTTCTTTCCTAATGCTCCTTGATCAGA
>PVIR01019598.1:0-22956 GCA_004026965.1 Petromus typicus
GGTGTGGAGACCCACACCCAGCAGCAACCAGTACCACATACTACAGTGCCGGGCGTGGTGGCTCATGCCTGTAATCCCAGCACTCGGGAGGCAGAGACAGGAGGATTGCTGTGATGTGAGTTTGAGGCTGAGCTGAGGGCCAGCCTGAACCACAAAGCGAGACCCTGTCTCAAAAAAACCTAAAAAAAAAAAAAAAAAAAAAAAAAAAAAAAAAAAAAAAAAAAAAAAAAAAAAAAAAAAAAAAAAAAGAAGCACTGTAGAATACATTAACAAAATTTATGTTTATTTTTCCAAATTATACTAAGTAATTTAACCACTGTCAGTCTTAAGAGTGAATCAGTGAAAAGCAAGTCTGTGTTCCATCTAGCAAGCTTATAAGACAACCATTAAAGGAAAAGCAGGTGTCTCTGCTTGACAGAGGAATCATAACCTGGGGATATGTCTTACTGTTCAGAGGACACTTAAAGACCTAGCTTAAATTTGACAACTTCCCACATGAGAAGAAGGCAAAGAAAAGGGTCTTAAGGTCAATAAAAGTTCTTTATATACCTCCTTTGTAAGCCACTAAATTTTCTTTTCTTGATAAATTGCTTATATCAGCAGCAAATATAAAACTGTACTCCTATAAGATGTACATGGTTTACAACTAGTGCTATTTTGCCATAACTTCCCTAAAATTGGCTTTTTGTCTTTTTTAGGTTCCTGCTACTCAACAAATAAAGTTTAACTATATCATGTGGATCAGGAAGGAAGAACTGAAACTGAATCAAACCACAAAGAATGGCATGATACCTGGAAATAGGCTATTTATACACAAATATTTTTAGGAAAATTAAAATTTATAAAGTTATCTCCGGTATTTCTTATGGTCATATTAACCTTCTAAGGATACTGTTCCATATCTTCTATGTTTCATTTAACTATGGAACTATAGAACAATCCAGAAGTGAAATCTTAATGCTTCTTTTGAATTTGATATCCTTATTTTCCAACTTTATTTGATGCGAAATAGTCTTGGTTTTGCCATCTGTGAGGAATATCCAATGACCATTTGCAACATTCAAGGTTTTTGAAAGCTATAATGTATAGTTTGTTAATATACCCTAAATTATAATTTTCAAATCATTTGTTTAGATTAGTATTTTAGAAATAACTATGGGCCATTGTTTTTCAGAACTCATGTTTTTTTGTTTTTTTGTTTTTTTTCCTGAACAAACATGTTCAGAGTAAAAGAAAGAAGATATCAATCTGTCAGGTGTGCATGCATAGAAACTCCTATTATCTGGAAATCAAACTGATTTTGAGAAAACAAAATACATTCTGAAAATGTTCAGAAGAATTTAGTACTTCACAGAAGAACTTCATTTGGACTTATTGCAGCCTTTCAAATATTTCAGTTCCAAACTATTCAACTTTACCCTGGAATTTTTGCACATTTTACTTTAAAAATGGTTAATCAATTTTTAATATTATTAAAAGAAAAATAAGATAAAGTTTATAGTAAAATAATGTACATGTTCCTTAAATCACGTTATATGGCAGTTATTTTTTGGCTAGTAGTAACTGGAGAAAAGACTGAAAAGTTTAACTTCTGTGATTGTAATAGAAAAAGAAATAATTTATATTTTTACTTTTTCTGTTGTTTTTTTTAAATTGAAATCTTTATTGGTACATTACCTATACTCAACAATGAGAATTTGTACTGGTATATGACACAACTTTTCATTTTTCCCATAGCCCTACCCACCCTACCACCCCACCCCCTATATACATGAACTTTGTTTCCTTTCTTGTTATAATCTCATTATTAAGATACTAAACATTTCAATGTCTCCAGCTTTATATAACCAATAGCTGCTTACCAGTGTTTAATTTCTCCTCACACATATTTTTGAAGGACACACAAGACTGTCAGAGATTTTGTCCAATGTATACATCTTGATGAATTTGAACATATACATCATAATACTATTATTACAATCAAGGTACTAAACCTACCTCTTTGTTCTAAAATATTTACTTGGTGTGTGTGTGTGTGTGTGTGAGAGAGAGAGAGAGAGAGAGAGATTAAACCCACTTAATATGATGTCTACCTCTCCGATATATTTTAATGTTTACAATAATATAAAATAATTTTGTATCACCATGATATATAATAATATACTGTTAACTATGAATACATGTGGAATAGTAGATCTCTGGAACTTATTCATCTTCCATAACAGAATATTCATACTTATTTGGGAAAAAAATCATTTTTTCCCTACTCCAACTTCTGGAAATCCCTGTTCTGCTTTTTTCTTCTATGTGTTTGACTATCGTTATTTCATTTATATCAGTGGACTCATGTACTATTTGTTTATTTGCAACTATCTTCTTTTCCATTACCATAGGTTCTTCTAGTTCTGTTCATGTAGTCCCAGATGGCAGGATTTATCTACTATATAAGGCTGAATAATTTTTCATCATATATACATATAACCTGTTACTTATCCATTCACTTGCTGACAGACTTTTGAGTTGCTTCTGTACCTTGGCTATTGTTTATAATGCTAGAATGAATATGACAGTGTGAACAGTTGATTTCAATTATTTTTTAGATAAAAGCTAGGAATTGAGATTAATTTATTGCATTCTACTTTTAAGTTCTTTTTTTTAAATTATCTTTATTGGTACATTAAATATACACATCATGATTGCACTCCATAATGGGGATTTGTACCAGTATAAGACACAACTTAATTCTCATTTTTTCCCATAACCCCACCCACCCTACCACCCCCCCATATATATAAAATTTGTTTCCTTACTTTTTTGTTACAATCTCAACATTGTCCCCTTTTAAGTTCTTACATGAATCCACATATTGTTTCCTCTAGTAAGTTCAGTATTCTATATTCCTGTCAACAATAGATAAGCATTCCAATTTCACCACACTACCATTTATTTACTCTTCTAAAATATATAATGTATCCATCCTTATAGGTATGAGGTGATAATCTGTTGCAGTTGTAATCTTGATTCCTTGGAGAATTACTATTGGTGGTCACCTTTTCATGCACTAGGAGTTGTTAGTGTGTTTTCGGAGCAATGTGTATTTAAATATTTTTTTAAAATTTTTAACTGAGAAATATTTATATCCTATAGAGTTGGAGGATATTCTAATATTTTTGGTAATCTTTTTAAGATCATGTACTAGCATTTTGTTTTATTGGATAGATTGCTTTTCACCGTGTTAATTGTACCCTTTGACTTGAAGGTGATTCTTCATTTGACAAAATTTCAGTTGGCTATTTAGGTTTGGCTTCCAATGATTTTGGTGGCCTAGTGAAGAAATAATGGCCAGAACTAATATGTAGAAATTTCCTCCATGAATTTTATAATTTCAAGTCATATGCTGAAGCCTTTAATCTATTGGAGTTATTTTTAGTTCATATTGTAATGTACAGATGCAACTTAATTATATCTGTGAAGTGAAAACTATAAAAATTGATAGCAAAATTTAAATAAACCAAAATAAAGATATCCATGTTCATGGATCAGAAAAATTAGTACTGCTAAATTGTTCATATACTCCAAAGTGATCTACATGTTGTATGGAAAAAATTATACAGAAAATTTAAAAATTAAATTCATATTGATCTATAAAAGACTCCTTATTAGCCAAGCAGAGAATAAACATAGAGGCATAATGCCTTCTGATTTCAAAATATATTACAAACTAATTAAAGAGAACAATATCCTTTTACAATAAATATATGCATATATGACAATGAAATCAAATAGAATATATATATATATTTTTTTTCAACTGATTTTTAACAAAGGTGGTAGAATATCCTAAAAGGAAAACAATATTTTGCATACATTTATTTGCCTTACCATCCTGCATAGCCACCTTGTTGGATGATCTTCAGTGTGACAGCATTAATAGAGTTCAATTTTCTTAGAAATATGCAAGAGTCTCACAACACTTATTTTCTGAACCTATTTCACTTCCTCCTTCACATTTTAGATGTAATACTTTCATAAATAACTATTATTGGGCTACAGGAATATCAAGATTCTGTAGTAACCACAGTTCACTGATTGCCATACGTAGAAGTGGCTTTTATTGTTTCTCATTCATAAAATAAGTTTTCTTCAATAAACTATTATTTTTTAGCAAAGATATTCAAGAAAGTAAGAAAACATACTCTCAAATAACTATTTTATATACACAAAGTACCTTTATATACAGTGATAAATGTATTCGCATCAAAAATATAAAGCGTATTCACTTCTGTTTAAAAATAGTAAATAATAGCTTGCATAAATAAATTCAATGTATATTTTTATCTTTTTGCCATCCAAGTGATACCACTCAAATTTAGCTTAATCTAAGACACAAACCTAAAAAATAAAAAGCACTGACTGAGTAGGTTAAAGAGTTCTTGCTATAGTATCGATGAAAGTTGCAAATTTTCAGATGTACCATTCTGTCTGCATGAGGGTAAATTTTATACTGGCCATGTATTCTTCTCCTTGACAATTCTACTTTTATTTGTATACCAGTATTAGCATATTCAAGTAAATCAGTATAAATTGCATACACATAAATAAAATGAATATGCATTCTATTCTTTTAGATTATCTTTCTAAACAAGAGGCATTATGCATTTTAGCAAGCAAACATTTAATGATTGATAATATTTTATAACAGTGTACTGAATACAAAAGATGAAAACAACTTTAACTAGTTAAAAATATTATTGTCACAATTTACATGTTTGAGCAATTCTTATTTCAGAACATTTTATGATCAGTTGAGAAAGCCTCATTATGACAATATCTCAAGCTTTTTAAATAAACCATGTAAAAATTCATTAAAATAAAGAAAAAATTTTTCATTTTGTAGCAATAAAACTATAATCCAAGAAGAATAATGGTAATACTTTCACCTTATCAATACAAGTGAAGTATTGCTTAGAAATACCTATACTAACTATGAATATATTTTTAAGGATTGCTTGATTACAACAAGAAAATTACAAAACTACACATTAAGGTCTGTTTTCCTAATGACTATTCTAAAACTTAGCATTTCATGCTGTTGAAAACACTTATAAATGAAGTGTAACATAAGTAATTGTGTTTCTCTGAATCAACCTCATGGTAAATGTTGCATGAATCAATATATGATGCAATTTTTGCACCATTTATCCCTTTGCATGATCCACAATAAATTCAAATGCATAATTACATTATCCAAGCCTGTCAAGAGGACAGAGTAACTAGAGCATGTTGCCCTAGAGAAAAGAAAGGAAAATGAATTGCGTGCGGCTTAGTACTGCAAGGTGCTCATCTTGAACTGGAGCTTGAAAAACAAGATAATCCTGGGGAAAAATATTCCTCTAGAATCGACTGACAGCCATATACCTAAGAAATGTGCTCAAGTCTTCTTAAATTTGGAATGAATTACTATATGAGATTTTGGTGCCCTTTCATGCTTAGGAGGAAAAAGGGCAGCTGAAAAAGTATATCTTAGATGCAATAATGAGGGATCACCATTATAAAGTCATACGAAAGCAAATGGACTATGCTGATACAAGCCCCGCCTCAACAAACAAACAACAAGGCAGCAAGAGTTTTTCAGGTGGTGTGATGGGTGTAAGGAAGCAAAAAGTGAGCACAGGGTGTGGCAAATGGAAGTTCTTAGTAATTACTTCATTATCAAGCCGGAAAACGAGATCTTTGTCTACGTGCTTCCAAGTATTGCCAAATGGCCAGCTCCTGCATACGTTTACCACTGGGACATCTATTCTAGTTTTTAAATACTTCTTATATGAAGAATGCTGACTAGGACCGAGTGGGTGACTGGAAAGTATTTAAGCAGTAATTATAGAAATAAACAGATGCCAAGAGCTTTTCAATTGTTACATTCCGGCATGTCACCTTCTACAATCTGTAATGTAATAGAATTCGAATTATATTCAACTCTCTTCTATTTTCTTTTTCTGATTTTAAAGGTAAAATAAGGATACGATATTCATATACTTAAAATAATTCAATCATTGAATTCAATTTATCTGAAATACTAGAACAATGTAATTTTGAATAACTTTTAAAGGTAATTTGGTATTAAAAAGTGAAAGCTTTGCCTGTAATCCCAGCACTCAGGAGGCAGAGGCAGGAGGATTGCTGTGATGTGAGTTGGAGGCTGAGCTCAGGGCCAGCCTGAACTACAAAAGTGAGACCCTGTCTCAAAAAAAAAAAAAAAAAGAAAAAAAAAAGTGAAAGCTTTTTTTTTCTTTGCACTTCAGTTTCTTTAAAATTAACATACACAATGTTTTTAAAAAGGAAAGAAAATATTTAAGCACAGAAATTGGTAGACAAAATGAAATTTGTAATAACCAAAATCTACATGATGGAGGTTTATGTCTAATACATTTTTATTTGATATAATTTACTCCATTCACTAAAAAATAATAATTAAATACTATATAATAACTAAGGAATTTAAGTAATCTAAGAAAAAAGTTTTAAATATTAATTTAGACATCTGTGTATTCAAACATCTAGTTGATAAAAATGGTGAGGTACATAGTTCTGTGGCATATATGTTCATAGAAAAGTATAGGGTAATCCAGATTAAAATATTAATAGTGCTTGTTTTTCAGAAGAATTACAACTAGGCCTTGTATAGAATACATACAGCTTGCTGATGAGTTACAATTTAGAATTCAAAAAGATTATTAGACTGGATTCCATCCATATTTGTGTTATAGCTGAAGGCGCAAAGCTTTAATTCTTCCTTTTGTATCTTATTTTATTTGCTTGGCTTTTGTATCAGTATCTTATCAGAAAAATGGAGATAATATTTTCACCTAAATGCCATAAATTACTGACATAGGACATGTGTTATATCCCTCTTACTCTAGAACAAAAGTAAGATCTGTAATAATAACCCTTACTTCATTTGTGATATTGATAAATTGTGGAAGATTTTCTTTTTCTGATTAATTTTAAAGATATCAATTTTATTCATTTTCTAAAGAGCTAAATATGGCTTTGATACATTTTTTATACTGTCATTTTTCTACTTAATGGATTTCTGTTTTTACCTTTTCATTTTTTGTTTTCTGTTTACTTTATTCTTTTTTATTTTCTGGCTTCTCAAAAAAGAAATATTGTTCAAATTCTTCTATGTTTTATTCTTTAAATCAGTATCTAAATGAATATTGCTTAATTTTCTAAAATGTATGCGTTTGCTGCATATATTTTAGTTATTGAACCTCAAGGTCACTATTTTATGGACAGACCACAAATAGTACAGAACATTTTTACATTTTCAAATATGAGAGTTACTATGTGTCTACTAAACAGTATATAATAATCAATTTATCAAATTGTAACAAAAAAGTAAGGAAACAAATTTTATGTACATGGGGGCGTTGGGTGGGTAGGGCTATGGGAAAAATTGAGAATTAAGTTGTGTCTTATACTGGTACAAATCCCCATTATGTAGTGCAATCATGATGCGTTTATATAATATACCAATAAAGATTTAAAAAATTTAAAAAAAATTCCCCAGAAAACAAGGCCCAGTTTAGATGACATGGTGTACTAGTGAGCAACATTTGTTTGATGCCATCTGTTTATGGTTTCATCAGTACTTTCTATACTCCTTTTGACTTTTTGTCTAATATTTTTACCAATTACTCAATTGACACGTTAATATCTTCAGGCCAGATTGCAAGCTTGGCTCTCAAAATTTATCTTTTGCTTTGCTCTCTTGTGTATTTCTGTGCTGTTAGATACATATAGATTTTTAATTTATTTGTTTATTTTTTCTCCTGGTCCTGAGAATTGAACTCCAGACCTTGCCCTTGTAAGGTAGGTACAGCACCACTGAGATAATTCCCAGACCCAATAAAGATTTTAAACTGTTAGAGTTAGAACCTCATCAAAATATTTTTGAGTACTATAGCTCATGTAAAAGATTATTTTATTTCGGATGACACTGTTATTCCAGTATTTTTCTGTTTACTCAAGTAAATATATTTTTATTATCTTATTGCCAATTTAAGTCTTTTTAAACTAAGTTATGATTCTAATAGAAAACTGTAGCAATTTCCTTTTTTTATTTGCAAAATTCCTATAATATTTAAATTAGAATGGTTTATTTTCATTAAAATAATTATCCCTGTCAATGTGGTGGCTCACCCCAAAGGCTGAGACAGAAAATTCATGGCAAGTGCGAGGCCAGCCTGGGATACACAGCCAGTCAAGGTCAACCTGCCCTACATAGTGAGACAATGATTCACAAAAGCCAAGGTAAGTAAATAAATATTAACAACACAAGAAAATACTTGTCAATACTGTTCACATCAAGTTTTCAGTGCTTACTTTTCTCTCTGCTTGTTTTTGTGCGGTTGCCCTTTTACTTCAGCTTTCTGTCTAATTTTGGCATAAACAAAATTTACTTGTTTCCTTGTTATGTTTTAGCTCTGTTCTCATAATATTATGTTCAGTGATTTTCTTAGATAGAAATATGCTTTAGAAATTTATCAAAACCCCATTAGAGTTAATGTGTTAATATTTGTAGCAAAATATAGAAATGACACCATAGCTGTATTTACTTCATGGTTTTTCAATATATTAGGTTTTTTAATATAGCTGATTGAAACTAAGTCCTAAATATCAAGCCTATATCTGTAAGTGAGCTCTTCCCAGTTGCATGAAGCGCACTGTGGGAATTAGTCATATTGTTATTACATAGTTTTCCATAATCTGAGATTGAAAGAGGTTTCAGCATTTTTTCCTGAATTCTCAGTTTCTTGTCTCGTACATGCTGTATTCAATTGTCATTCTTTTGACATGTCTTCAAAGAACATTACTCCAACATAGTCTTACCACCTTAGTTAATGAATTTTCATCTATTTCAATGTATCAATATCTTAGAACTGATCATAGTTCTGGGGCTCATTCTATGTCCACCCAGAGCAGATGGAACTGTACTCTCCAGAATCTTCTTCTTCATAACTTACAAGGTGCAATTTAGCAACAAAAAAACACTTTGCTGAAGATTTGGAAGGAAACGAGAGCATCAATGAGAACTCTTTTCCAGTCATTATATTATTCCACAGAACTGTATTCAGTCTCGCAATAACTTAACTGATACAATGACTGTCATCTAGACATTAGCTGATGTCACTAAGGAGTAAAGATAAAATATGTGATCTGACTTTGGAATTAGATGATGAGTGGAAATTGGAAGCACTTGAAGAGATTGTTAAGAAGGAAGAAAAGGCCAAAGTGGAAGTCATTATTAAAAAGTAGACAATACTTGAATGTGGAATCAGTTTTGGAAGCAGTCACTTGCAGTGATATATAAATTGACATATAACTAAGATGCCATTGTATGTAGCTAGAGAGAGTGCTGAAATTGGCAACTGGATTTTTTTTTTTTATCCACATAAGGTAAGGATGTAAGAATGGAATGAAATAATTACTCAATTTAAAGATAGAATAAGTTAATTATTCAATTTATTATTTTAAAGTAGAACATAAAGGAACTATCACAAGAGAAAAACTGTCTAAGTTCTGCTTTTCTAAACTGAAGTAGACAAAGTAAGCAATGTACTCAAGACAAAGATAAAAATCTAAATTTATTGAGTAAAATCAACAACAATTCAGGTATAAGAATTCTCTAAGCCATTAGACATAAATAAAGTGTTTCTTATGACTTTTAAGCCAGATGAAATTGCTTATAATAATCTTATGTCTCTGTATATTCTTTGATTATATACAAACTTGGAAATATAAAATAGCATTTTATATATTAGTCAAGGGAAAAACAAACTTGTCTTAAGGAGATTTAAGGGAATAGGATTTTTTTTCATGATGGAGTGTGTTACAGTTGGGAAAAAATACTCTACTCTTTAAACAGAATAAATTATAAGTCTAAAAAAAAAGAAATACAACCAACTCAAATGAAAAGAGAACACTATCTCTAAGCAGCTACAGATAAGAATGCCAGGTGTGAGGCTCAGCTCCAAACTGGAATGGACCTTACATGAAATAAATGTTACTTTAGAAAGTGTAGCTAAGAGCTCAGTGGGGGATGAAGATCCACAGTGGACCTGTTCACATACAACTGCCCTTTATTTCTGGATGGACGAAACCATTGAGTAGTCAAATCCTTTTTTGCAGGATATAGGAAATCAATCTACTGTGACATCTATGCCAAACTCTTAAGTACCTTCTTCCTGAAGATTGAACGTCTAGTGCAGGCAAGTCTCCTTGGACAGACAGCTCAGCCTCAGACACATTCTTTTCCAACTATAGCTTTTTGAACTCTTATCGCTGATGAGAGTCCTGGCAGGGAGGCATGCAAATGAAACAACTCTCTTCCTCTCTCCAGCAAGTTTCCCAGATGGTCACATTTCTTGTTCATCCTCTTCTTCTGTCCTATATCCTTACCTCATTTCTTCAAAAAGCCTATCTCTACCTCTTCATTGTTTCTTTCTTTCTTTGCCCCCAAATGGATCTTTAACTCCTTCAACTGGTCTCCCTGCTCAGTGTGTGGCTCACACAGTGGCTGCTCAGAGCAGACCTTACAGTGGTACCTCTGAACTCCTGCAAAGGGAAGCTACACAATTGGGCATAAAAGAGATCCAGGCTTCTCAACTCCAAGGTCTTGGAGGTTCTTCCAAGGGTTTCAGAACATTAATGACAATATTTTCCATCATCCTACTAATGTCTCCTGAACCATTAATGCACACTAATGTTTTACATAAGGAGGTTATATTTGTTTGCTACAGTAGCAATTTAATAATTTATAATTCTTATTTTGAATATTAGTTTAACTGTACGCAATAAGTAAAACCTAAGCACCTCATTCAGTGTCCTCTTTTTCAAAGTATTAGATTCATAACAACTGTCTGATAAAATAAAATGTAGCAATGGATGTTATCAATATTTAAGGAAACACTATGCCCCACTAAATTCTCCTTTCCCTGAACACTTGTGTAAGTAACCCACTCATATGCTCCATTTCATCCTACTTTGAAACAGGAGACATGTACTAATTAGATACTATCCTCTAGAAATTAAATCAAAATGATTGCACTGGCTAAGAAGATACTTTGGTCCCTTCTCCTGGAAAAAAATCTGCACGTGTCTCTTTTCATTCCCACAAACCAGTGTGAAAAACTTACACAGATTTTGGCAGAAATTGGTACAATATATGAATCCTATAAATATTGAATTGCCCTTATGATGTACACTCAATCCCTGATGACAAGAATAAATATTTCATGCAGCCAAATAGATACAACTTTAAATGTTGCATTGTAATTACTTTTAACAGAGAAATTCTAGCAGACATTTTTTCCAAAAGCTGAGAACCTAGTTTTAAAACATAATGTGTAATCTGATAGAAAATGGAATTGTAACATAGCCCTAGTTTAATTAACGGCAGTGCAAAAGTTAAGCGCTTCTTTATAGCTTTACCGCAAAGTAAATTATATTACTGCAAATCACAAAACTATGATTTAGCAGAGCTTTAATGACATGCTACATATCAGAAATGACAGGTTATTTTCTGCCTGCTATTGTTAAAGGTAAAAGTAATATAATCTCTTTGCATTTTCTAAGTTAATGTCACTTGCTAGAGCCACTCTGTGTCCTGCTCTGTCTATTTTTACCAGCAGGAACAAATTAGACTGCCATTGACTCATGTTAGTAATTTCTGTGATGGTCTATACATTTCATCATTGATACCCTCGTCATCCTGGGGAACAAGAAGGAGATTTGGTGACTGTCACTTCTTATTAGATTTCCCTTGTTTTGCATGGTAGTTGCTATTTTACAAAGTAAGAGTTTGTGTTTGCATCAAAAGTTGCTGGAAATTTTCAATTACATAAAAAACATAAGGCCCTGGTAAATGTTACCTAAACTTTATCCATTTTATTTTATTTTATTTTGAGAGAGGGTCTCGCTTTGTAGTTCAGGCTGGCTTTGAGCTCAGCCTTGAACTCACAGAAATCCTCCTGCCTCTGCCTCCCAAGCGCTGGGATTACAGGCGTGAGCCACCACACCTGGCACTGTGGTATGTGGTACTGATTGCTGCTAGAGTGAGTCTCCACACCCAGTATTGTATGTGGTTACCGGGGGATGGAAGCCCGGGCCCTTGCACTTACAAGACAGGTTCCGGAACCACTGAGCTAAATCTCCAGCCCTCCATTTTATTTTTATTTAAAATGAAACACAAATACAAGGGTCAGGAACAAAGTGCTGTGATTACTGGAGATGCCTATGACAGGTTTCTATCTTCTTCTCAGCTCTATGGAACATTACTGGAATCATAGTTAGGTTAAGGTGAGAGGGATACAAGTGACCCCTCAGAATATGTTGACACAAGACTGTAAGAGAAGCGACAAAGCATTCTTTTTTCTTACTAACTGAAATCTTTATTGGTATGTTACATATACACATCATGATCGCACTCAACAATGAGAATTTGTACCAGTATATGACACAACTTAATTCTCATTTTTTCCCATTCTGCTATTTACCCTTCCACCCCCTCTATTTACATAAGCTTTGTTTTCATTCTTTTTATTATAATCTCAGTATTTTTCCCCTCATTATTTACCCATTCATCCCATTTCTCTTTGAATATTTTCTATTAAACAATATATAACATACATTCTAGAACTCAGTTACATCTTCATTTTCTCATACCAAAGAAAAGATATATGTACATATCTGTGATCTGTTTGTTTCACTTATGAGGATGTCTTCAAAGTACATCCATTTAAGTATAAATGATTCAATCTTATCATTTTTTATGGCAGAGTATTACTCCATTCTGTAAAGGAACAATAACTATTTTACCCAGTCTCCAGTTGATGGACATTTTGGTTGTTTCCAAGATTTAGCTATCTCTAACTGAACTGCTATAAACATGGGTGCAAATATGTCACTGTTATATGAATCTTTTCTTTTGTATATATAGCTACCAGAGGAATAGCAGGTTCAAATGGCACCTCTAATCATAGTTTTTTGAGGAATCTCCACGCTAATCTCCATAGAGATGTATGAGTCTACAGTCCCACCAACAGTGAAGAAGGGTTCCTTCTTCTCCACAGCCACACCAACATTTGTTGCTGGCTAATTCTGAGATAGCAGCCATTCTTTGTGGAGTGAGATGAAATCTTAGTGTTGTTGTCATCTGCATCTTTTGAATGACTAGTGATGTTTAACATTTCTTCATATGCTTAATTTAAGAACATAATTTGAGTGTGAGTCACTCTCATCTCGGCTGCCATGTTATCTAGTCATGTAGACTTCAGCTGAACTCACTTCTCAAAACAAGCTAATACACAAGCCAGTACAATATGGCTGTACTGCTCAAGTCTACTTTGGGATACTCAATGAGACAGTCCCCCACACATAATGTGCAGTAAAGGAAGATAACCCATGGCATTTTGCTTGCCCTTCTTTAAGATGAGCCTTTAAAATCATCCCAGCAAGAAGAATGAATAAAGGCAAAATTACATCTGATAAACATACAACAAACTTGTTCATTACCACTTATCACTGCTAAAATTAGAAGAAAGCTCATTGATATTAAACCAGTAACATCCATTTAAGTCAAATTCTCTTAACTAATGTCAAAATATTTAGTTTGTAGAGATTTTATTCCAGATTCAATTAAATGAAGCAACAGTGTTTATTGGAAGGTAATTTTAGCTATATATATATATATATATATATATATATTCTTTAACTTCTCCTACTTATTTCTTTTGTCAAAAAATATTTTTATTGGTACATTATGAATACACTTGATAATCACATTCAACATTAAGAGTTTGTACCAGAATATAAAATGACTTGATTCTCATTTTTTCCCTTTTCCCCCATCCAGTGCAGTCTCAGTTTTTTTTTCTTGTAATAGGCTACTTTTATCATAACAAAACCCGTTGATGTTGGAATTTAATTTTTATCTAAGGAAAGACTCTTCTGTATTAATTAAGCAAATACATTTGAAATCTTACATACACCAGACAGTGTGCTAAGTGACCAGGCCCCGTACTATGAGATCTGGCGGTATTCTCCTTAGGAATAGTTCATTCTCTGAATTTATCTTAAAGAAAAACACTATAAGTCTTATTGAGATGATGTTTCTCACAGGCTTTGCCTGATATGAGTTTTATAGAAGAAATATCTTTTGGAGAAATATCCAAGGAGCTAGAGGACAAAAAAAAAAAAAAAATAAAGCAAAGGAGGAAATATAGCCAGAATCTCGTTTCAGAAGAAGCTGTAACCTCAGACAGGTAAAGTATAGCTGTGCAGTGTATGTCCTGAAAGATGTCCCAGCGTTTTACTGCAGCATCGATCAGTAACTGGCTTCCTGTCCTGGCTGGAAGGGGCACGCCGTGTAGCCATTTAGATGAATCCAAGAATGGCGACAACTTCAGCCTGATCAGTTATTCCAGAAAGAGTGAAGATGTAACTTTTGGCAGTAAAGCCACATAGAAACTGGGGCATGAGAGCGCCAAGCCAATAGAGAAAATCCAAGAAGGAGATCAGCACGATCGGACACAAATGTCAAAGGACCTAGCATGGTGAAGTAAGACTGTGAGTCACACGTACTGTAGAATGAATCAGTCATATTTATAGCAATTGCTTTATATAATTTATAGAGTTTTCAGTGTCAAATTTGAACAATAGGCTCAGAAAAATGAGAGCAAATAGTAACAATGTCTAAAAATTTTAAAAATAATACTAAATGAATAAGATGTCAAGAAATATGGTAAATATGTTAAATACCATTAATCTTTTTGCTATTCTCACAGGGGAAGAAATTGTAAATGAACATGTTTGACCATTTCATCCATGAGTACAAAATTTATGTTTCATAATTAGGATTCACTTGTGTCATAATCTAAATATCTTTATTTCTCTGCATTGAGACCTGCCTATGCTCTAGGGGTTTTTATCCCCCATTTAAAACAGGAGACATATCCTAGTTAATAATAATATTATCTGAGTAATTTATCTGCATGGAATACTGATATCATGAAAATTCTTTGATTAATTTTTATAAAGAGTTAATTTCTAAGATCCTACCTAAAACACACCTTACCAGAAAGGTTAGAATGATTTTAATAGTGTGAAAAATTTTAATATAATATTTGCAAAATGATGAACTGCATTAAAATGTATAAAATATACTATAATAGCCTAACAGTATTAACTTGAGAAAAAATGGAGGTTACAGACATCAGTGAACCATTGTTAAAAAATAAATAAATAAATAAATAATAAAAAAGAAGCGCTATTTGTATTCGAGAAAAATATTTCATACTGCATCTCAGCAAATTTCCCAGTCTGAGATTTTTCATGTAAAAGAAGTGGACTGTTTCTGAGGTCATGCTCACAACATAAAATCTCTATTCCAAGAGAAATGTCAAGCCAGGGAGAAGAGCTACTGTACACTGTGAAAGTTGAATTATTAAGGAAAATACCTAAGAAAACAAGTAGAAAGAAAGTGACAGCAAACATTTCTCAAAAAGCATTAAACAAAATACTAAGCTCTACTTTTTGTCAACCAGTTCATAGTAATGATATTGCCTAATCCTTTTGCAGCTATGCCTGATGAAAGAAGAATATTTAGAACTAATACTGAACCTATAAGATAAGCAGGAAAATAGAAAAGATGGATTATCTATAAAGGAGAAAATATCTTTATAGTAAAACTGGGAATGAAAAATAGATGAGGTTGAAACAGGAAAAAACCACTAATTCAGCTTATTATATATACTAAAATGTTTTAAGTTCTCTTTATTAAATCTGTATTTAACCGTACTTTCATGTTATTTAAATATCAAAATGAAAGATTCTTATAATCATTTTAAATATAGATTTCAAAACTAGAATAACTCAAAGTACAATTGTAATTTAAACAATTTCCAGCCCCAAATATACACTCAATAATCAACACAAATTTCATATTTGTTCCTTACAAGGCTGATTAAAGTACACATTGGTTTTGATAAAACTCCAATTACTTCTTTCATGAAAATGGTAAACCCAAATTACTACCAAAACTCAATAATAATAAAAACAATTTAATTAAAGGTAGGTTAACATTTTCATGATAACTCAAAGGATCATCAGAAAACGTTTGTGAAAAAATATTCTCATTGCTTTGATTCAAGTTAATAATGATCAGGTGATTTCTTTTGCTAACAAATGAAATTTGAACAGAATGTGTCACATACCACTCCTAGAAGGAAAATCCAGTTTTTCATTCCTTCTTAATAAATTCTAATGTTTCACATGAAAACTATTTCATTGACCTTTGTATAATTAAGAAATAGGAAAGAGCTAGTTTACCAATGATGGACAGGTAATAAGAGCAAGAAACTATATTTACTTTTGTTTAATGTCTAATACTTATCTGTAACTGTAGCTTTTTTAAGTGACAAAAATGCAGACTCTCACATGTCATTACTGAAAATGTTACAAGTACAAATAGTCCATTTATAGCTAAGTATTTTTATGTATCTTTAGCTCTGGAAATTGATCAAAACTAAAACTTTACTTATTATAGACCTTTTATACCACTGACCTACTCAGCCCATTTTTTTCTATATTTTGAGATGGGCTTTCATTAAATTTTTGAGACTTACCTCGACCTTGTGCTCTCAACCTCCTTTCCTATAGTACTTCAGGAATTACAGATGTTGACTACATTGTTAATATTAGGTTTAATTTAATAATATTTGCAATCATTGACTAGCCTTACTACAATAACAAATTCAAGAGAACTAAAGTATCTCTACTGTTTAATCACTTACCAACAAGATAATGTGTCAGGAAGCTAAAATTATGACACAAAGTGGAAAAAAGCTTTCCTTTTTCCAATTAATAACTGTGCGCAAATTATAGAGTACAACGTAGCCTCACTAATAGTCAAAAGCAATGGGCACATGACCAAATACGGACTACCAAGGCTGCAATTCAGAGCTCCTGGTAGGAGAAGTTTCTACATGGCTTTACCATTAATGCTTCTTTTTTAGCAGTAGTTTTTTGTTGCATTCTATCTAAAATGTTAAATGTTGAATACAGGGCAAAATAATAAGGAAAAGCTTTCATTAATGAAATAATGGTTTTCTGTAAACAAATTTAAGTAAGCACTAATAATAAACAAGCACTATAATAAACATAATTAATTGAATATAACCATTGAGATAAATTATTATAAAATAATTTCCAAATTATAGACTCCATGTTTAAGCAGTGGTGTAATTCAAAATTTTATGTAATGATATCAGCTTCAAAAGATAAAAAGTGATTTATATCGTATATTTTTCTTTGCCTTCAATGACATTATCAATAATGACATCTTATTTTTAATGTTTAAAGTTTTTGTATTGGTCAGCATTCTACACAAAAGCACAGCCCAAAGATTATTGTTCATGACTGTAATCCCAGCACTCAGGAGTCAGGGGAAGGAGGATTGCTATGAGTTCAAGTCTTGCCTGAGCTATTTAGTGAGTTCACGACCAGCCTGAACTGCAAAGCAAGACCCTGTCTCAAAAATCAAAAGAAAAAAAAAAAAAAAAGAAAGAAAGAAAAAGGAGGAGCTTGGAAAAAAGATACGAATTAGGCCTCAGTGACTTGCTTCTTTCATCAGGCTCCATTTGGTTCAGTCATGTTTCAAACATGGTTTAATCATGTTTCCAACTTTTGGAGGATATTTTAGTTATAAACTGTAACCATTGTATTAATATGCAATTTGTGTGTGTCTATATTATATATGTTGTATCACACACATATATATATGTGTGTGTGTGTGTGTGTGTGTGTGTAAGTATGTGTATATATATATGTATATATATATACATTCAATTAGACATGTATAATATGTATATATTATGTGACTACATTATATATTATATGTATGACTACCCATCTATATGCAGATAGATGATAGATAACAGAAAGAAATAGGTAATTTATTGTAAATAGTTTAATTAGATCATGTAATTTCAAAGGGGTGTGGCCTGAATGTTTTTCTAAAGATATACATGCTAATACTCAGTGTCAAATGTAATAGTAAAAGAGGGTCAGCTTTAAATGGCTAATTAATTCATTAGATCAGAGCCATTGTAATGAAAATCCTTATAAAAGAGCTCCAGGAAGTCGGTTCGCTCCTCTTTTCTTTCCCCCTGGTGATAATACAGCATTTTTTCTCTTCTGCCCTTTGTATTCCTTCTCTGTGTCAGCATGTGAAAAGTCACCCTTCACCAGACACTTAAATTAATACCTTGATTTTGAATTGGTTAATCACAAGACGTGTAAGAAAAGTAAGTAGTGAGAGTTACTACTTATCAAGTACCAGCCCCAGGCATTTTTCTATAACAGCACAAACAAGGATAAGATTATGAAGGCCAGTTCACCCCAAAAATCTCAATTGGCAAGTCAGAGACTCAGAAGAGCCAGCTATAAGTTCCTGTTCAAAAGCCAGAAAACCCAAGCTGATATTTAACTACCTATCAGGAGGCAGGACAACAATACATGATTCAGCTGTAGGACATTAAGACAAGATCATTTTTCTCTTATCTGAAGCAGTCAGGCTTTTGATCCATTCAGTCCTTCAGTTGATTAAATGATATTTACAGCACAGAGAAAAATCAGCTCTTCTCTGACTATTGATTCAAATATTAAACTTATGCTAAATCACTTGCAGATGTTCTATTCAATTTTTCCCCCAGAAAAGCTTCAACTAACATATTTACATCTCTGAAAATCAATAACCCATCTACTGTGACAGTTATCACAAATGGCAAATTTGTAAACAAAAATCAAGTAGTTCCAGAATTCATTCTGTATTTCATTCCAAGTATGACATATGAGGATACTCATTTTGATCTTCACAAGTCAGGTTAAAATGTTGTTTGGTCAAATATTTGGAAACTGTCTGGCTCAGTCAAGTTGATGCATAAGACTAATCATCACAGTTTCTACCCTTCATTGGAACACTTCCCTTTGATTTTGCAAACAGTACATTGTGACACAATGTGTTTTTGCAGTAACATTGCCATGATTCATACCAATGTGCTTATTCTTACATTTGTTATTTTAATAAAGTCATAGAGGCCTCAGAGTTTCTATTAAATCATCATCAGTCACCACATGCAAAGTACACAGCAGAGCATCTGGCAAATAACAGATTCTCCCACTCTCAAACAAAATATATTACCTATTTATAATGTTGCATGTTAGATTTTATTGTGGTAGCATCACATGATTTTCCTTTTTTTTGTTTATTACAAAGACAGATAATATCAAGAATCACAGGCATTGATTTTCACAAAATGAGAGAGGTCCTCAAAAGTGATAGTCTCCTCATCCATCATTTTTAATGACACTCAAAATATTCAGACATGAGAGATGCAATGCATCCTCCTGTAACGTCTCGTTTTGCAAATCTTGTTCTATTTTTCCATAATGATATGTTTGTTCTAGTCATGGCATCTATAATGCTGTAATTCTAAAACTGAAAATACAAACATCTAAAAAAAAAAACTTAATAAGTTCTATTTTGCTCAAATGGAAGGAATTCTATTTTATTCAGTATTTTCACTTAAAAACATATGAATACATATGCATCCTGAAAAAAAATAATATCCTCTTCCAGGATGACATTTATCAGAAAAGACCAATGAATAATTCTGAGTAAGCAGGTCCAGAATTCAGTTTCCATAAGCTCCATTCTATACAAGAAATACGACTGTTTTAGTGATGATTTCCCAGTCAGCTCAACTATATTTTCTGAAAAGAAAAGTAGACAAAACCTTACAATGTAACACAACATATAATGTTTGCTCAAATGAACAGATATTTACTGTTAACCAACTTTATGTACAACAGACTTGGATTCAAGGTCTGTTGTACCTACTATAGGTCATGCCTTAAAATCAAATACTAGATTCTACAATTTTATATAAAATTATATTACTAATACCACAGGGTAAGTACATGAGTAAACCTTCTTAATACAGATTTTGTTGGGAATTAAGTATGAAACAAGAGTTGGGGCCACTAGCTAACAATATTGCTCATCAAAAACCACAAAATTAAATCATACAAAAATACATTTTAATGCAGATTTCCTTTTACTATTATTTGGGAAAATATTCTAAAACAGTGTTAGGTTAAAAAAATCTAATAATATATTTTATTTCTTTATGGGACCAGAAAAATAATATTTTTCCCTAAAACACTTGAGCCTTCCCTACTTCTTACAATAGTAATAAACACAATTTCTTCATACTATGAAATTTATATAAATATTTACTGTAATGAAACTCATGCATGCACAAAATAATTCCATATGTTAGGATCCATACTCTAGTAGATTGTATTCAAACTTAGAAAACCAAAGACAAGACCAAATGAATATTGGAGAATATTTCTTGTCAAATCATAAAAGAGGGAAAATGGAGGAACATTTTCAGTGTTTTAAAATAAAAACAAAATTTGCTTTAGAATGAGACTGTATTCAATAAGTCCTAAGGAAGGACTTACTTATAGTATAGTCTAGTATCAATTATTACTATTATCTCTTCCTAAACAGCTATCGATAAGTTTTACAGTTTCTTTGCAATAAGCAAAGAACTCATATACTCTTCATTTGGAAAAATCAGTACCACTGTTTCATATTTTAGTGTCCATCATTACGTCTAAGTAATATTAAGGAAGAAATCAAAATCCAGAAGTTAAATATACTTCTGAAAATGTACTCTAAGATTTTAACAAAAATTTACTAATATACGAGAGACTTTAATGCCAGGGGCTACAAATACAAAAAAAAAAAAAAAAAAAAAAAAAACTAAAGGGAATTGTTCAGGCAAAGGAAATAATATAAGACTGAAGCTTCATAACTTATAAAGTCAGTGAGAATAAATGAATGAGTAAATATATAATTTTATTAACACAAAACTTTGATATTACTACATAGATAAACATATAGGTACATGTTTATCTGATGACATGATCCATATAAAATATTTCAGTACTTAGTATATAACATCTTATAACTATCAAATATATCATGTGCTGTTATGTCTTCTGTGACTTATAAGATTTGAAATATACGTAGAATATAATAATCTAAAGTAAGAAAATTTCTCTAATATAGACAATCAACTTATCTGATATACACATATGGAAATATTTTTATCAAAAATCTTCCCACAAATAATAGCTTACATCAAAAATATTTCAAACATCAAAAGGAAAAATAATTCTATTTTTTAAAATTTTTTTTTAGGTTTTTTTGAGACAGGGTCTCACTTTGAGGTTCAGGCTGGCCCCAAGCTCAGCCTCAAATCACAGCAATCCTCCTGCCTCTCTGCCTCCTGAGTGCTGGGATTACAGGCATGAGCCACCATGCCTGGCGCTGTGGTATGTGATACTGGTTGCTGCTGGGCATGTCTCCACACTCAGTATTGTATGTGGTTACCGGGGACTCAAACCTGGGCCCTTGCTCTTGGAAGACAGGTTCCGGAGCTAACTCCCTGGCCCCCTCTAATTTTATATTAAATAAAAAGGGAGAATATAACAAGAATAACAGGAAAGAATTAATTAATTTACAATAGAAGATCAGATGAACATGATGTTCCTTTTAAGAAAAAACTTAAGCTGAACTTTCCATTTGATAGGTAGATGAAAGATTAATTGATTTCATACATTAAGATACAGCAATCAAAAATAGCATAGCAGCAAGTAAAAAATAGCAAATGTTAAATATAGTACTTTAGAGTCAATAGGATTATTTTAAAATTGAAAATGTGTTTAGAATTCTTAAATAAATATAATTAGTCTATGGAAATTACTGAACAAGCTAGGATAAGAGTTGCCATTTGACCCAGCCATTCCTCTAGGTATATATACAAAAGAGTTAAAAGATCCATATCACAGCAACATCTATGCACCCATATTTATAGCAGCTCAGTTTGTGATTGCTAAATCTTGGAAACAGTTAAATGTCCATCAACAGGAGACTGGATAAAGAGAATGTGGTTCTTTTATAGAATGAAGTATTACTTCGTCATTAAAAATTAAAAGATTGAGTCATTCATACTCAAGTGGATATACATTTAGGACATCCTCATAAGTGAAATGAATAGGTCACAGATGTGTAAATATCATATCTTTTCTCTGGTAAGAGAAAATGAAGATGTAAATGAATTCTAGTATATATAGCTGATATATTGAAATAGAAAATATATAAAAGGAAATAGGGTATAGGGATAAATAACGAAAGCAAAAAGAATGTAATAATAATTTTTTAAAAAGGAAATAAATTTTATGTATATATGGTGTGTGGGTTTGTATGGTGGGTGAGGGAGTAGGAAAAAATGAGAATCAAGTCATGTCATATTCTGATACAAACTCTCAATGTTGAATGTGATGATGATGTGTATTCATAATGTACCAATAAAGATTTGAATTAAAAATGCACAAAAATCTGTTTTCTTCATTAAGTTTATTAGTATATTTTTGATAGGCATTATGATGACATTCAACATTGAGAACTTGTACATGAAATTTCTTGTCATTTTTTTCCCATTCTCCTGCTCTCCTTAAACCTCTCCACCATCTATATGCATAAGCTTGTTTTCTATGTTTTTGTTTTTACCATCAATTTTTTTCTTTCCTTTCTTTATAGTTAGTATAGAAAGAGTTGTGCAAAATTATCTGACAAAACTCAATATCTATTTGTGACAAACACATTAATAGTACAAGCAAAATGACATCAAAATATTTCTTATTCCAGTAAAGTGCAATTATAAAAAAATTTATAGAAAAAAAAATTTAATGTTCAACGGGATACATTTTTTCTCAATGGTGGAAAAAAATTTGAATCACATTTTAAAAGTTCTTAGC